>PVJA010009432.1:0-14312 GCA_004027025.1 Myocastor coypus
ACAGTAGCCTGATGTTCTAAAGATCAAAGTTCGGTTACACAGTCATTGGAGTTTAAGAAAGTGGGGTTCAATATGATTTTTCCTTTATTTACATACTCTGTCAACTTTGTACATATTCTTCATCTGTTTCCTCTATAACAGAAATGGAAACATTCAGGGTAGAAGTCCTCAGGTCTGAACAGTAGAGATTGCCAGTCTGGTCTCTTCTGTACTTTTTCCCCATTTCCGCTAGCAAATGGGCCTGCTTTCCAGCCTAGAGCTGCTGAGCATTGGTTCAGCAACGTTTTCCTCTTGACTTCTTATGAAACACCAGATATGAGCTGCTTAAATTAAACTGAGCTGGATGTGTATAAAGGCAGAAATAATAATTTAGCCAAATCACATCCTTTTCTTAAATCTTTGAATTTATTCTGTTTTGTATTTCTGGCATTGACCCACCCCTTCAGCTCAAATGTAGTGTGCTTCACTGTTGAGGCTGTAGTCCTGGCTTGACTTTGCTTTCCTTCTGCTTGTCTTGGAGAGAAGAAAATCCTTCCTTTTGGCTGTTTCAGTATTCTTCCTTCTGAATAACTGGATAGCTTAGGAATAGATTAGCCAAATGCAATGGGCCTCTCCTCTTGCTACTGACTGCACAGACACCCACACATCTCTAAGATGTATGCAAACGAGAAGGTGATGATTTCACCCTTAGAGTTACCAAATGTAGCAGTTTTAGGTTTCTAAAGTCTGCTTGTTTTGGACAGAGTAATAGTGCAAAGCAGTGGAATAGATTTTAGAAGAACCAGGAACCTGAAGAAGGGCCAGGGGCTTTGCTTCTTTCCTAATCGTGGAGGCTTCTGTGGAAATCTTCGCTTGCCAGGTGGCTCAGGTGAGGTCAGGCATGTGAACAAAGATGGAGCTGGCTGCATTTGCTAAAAACAGCTCTATTTCTTGCCCATTTCTGACTCGGCTAGGGCACATTTCCACGTGCACATTTGAGTGCCAATACTATAGGAGTTTATCTTTTAGATCTTTACATTTCTTTGCCATTTTCTCACTCTGGAATAACAGCACTATACAGAAATACATCCTAGCAAGAGAAAAGCAAATGGAAGTTTCAGTGGAGATAAATTTTTATTTCTATTTCTGGGAGAGGGAAAGAAGATGTGGTCATTAGTGAGTCATCTCTACTTGAGGGGTATAAATTTGTTGTAACTTTTATTACCCTAACAAAATTACTTTCCATTGCAAAAGAAGTTTAGAAGCTGTGGAAACCCAAACATCAAGAGGATGAGATCTTCCACACCGAGAAAGAGAGATATCAGATTTTAGAGCAATGCAAGGTGGATCAGAAAGCGGAATCACAGATTTTAGCAAAAATCAAAGCCGTTCCTCAACTCCAGGTCTACCTGCGGTCCGTTTTTGCTTGAACAAATGGATTTTATCCTCATAAATTAGTGTTCTAAATTTCTTGCTAAGAATCTAATTAAATAACATATATTAAACAAAAAGATGTTTAAACGTTACAAATAAATCTTGTGACGGACCGGGGAGATAACTCAGTGGAATAAGTGCTTGGCTGCTAAGAGCAGGATCCTGAGTTCAATCCCCAGCACCTCCTTGCCCCCCACCAAAAAAAAAAAAAAGAAAAAAGATCTTGTAACTATTTATTCATTTTTATATCTATATTCATAGAAATATATAAGAAAATATATGCATAGTAATATATCTTAGGAGATTTAGCACATCTATAAAGTAGAATATATTAGTATTTGTAGAAATTATAGCAATTTTGAAAGAAGTTGGATAAGTTGAGTAGTCGAATCTACCTCAAATTCCAAATGATTCTCTAGGTAGCTTGCATATGATTACCTGGAATTTTAGTTTATCTGTGGATAAGAAGATATAACAAGGAGTTAAGGGAGACAGAGTCAAAGAAAAGTTTTAGCTTTTGGAGAGTTGGACTAGGTATTAGAAGCAAAGTCGACTCCGGTATTAATGATAGGAAAAACAATACTGTTTGTATTTAGTTTTCTTTTTGGCAAGCCAAGAAAGAAAATAATGATTGGACTAAAGCAACTCCCAATAAAAGCCACAGTGACAATAAACTGGAAGACAAGTTTAATTATTGTTTTTCTGTGCTTGATTCACTTTTTGCCTTTTTTTGAAAACTTCCTAGTGCTTAGTTTTGATTTTACTTTATCCTTCATCTGTTGATGTTATTTACATACACAATTGCAATGTGTTTACCATATTATTAAAATAGAACTGTATTTTAATTAAATGTCAAATCAGAATCACAGCTTCAAGCTACTTGTAAACACTGATCATCAACAGATTTTGAACAAAGAAATCAAGTAGATTTTTGAGTAACCAGATACTTTTTACATTTCTGTCTTTTGTGTCTACTTGCCTACGTCCCCTCGAATGCTTTCTCGTGCTCCCTTTCTTTATTCCTCTACTGGCCTAAGTTTTCATATGGTGCCTATGTTCAACCTCACCTGCATTATTTCCATAGCATATGTTCAAACCTTGGAAACAGAAAATACTGCCTGCCTGAATGTCATGTGTGCTAGCCACAAATGCATTTCTAATTGCCAGTTTCTTTGGATTTATTATATGCTGGTTTCAGAATTACAAAATATTATTTGCTTGATTGTATATTTATTTTACAATAATTAATTCACCCAGGGCTTTCATTTGGAAAATCCATTACCTGCAAGAAGTAAACAGTTCTAAGTGTTGTAGAATATTATATCTAATTGTGCTTTTATTGTTGTAACAATACATTTCCTTTCAAGTTTAGCAACCTGGTATATTGAACTTCTGCAGAAATGAAAATCTTTATGAGTAATGTTGCTTAGAAAAGTTCAGGCTTGTGGATTTGAAAGACGTATGATGCCTCCTGTATGCAGTTCTGTGAACAAAAAGGGGGAGGATAGTGACCCAAATGCTATTACAAAGAAGTTTGGTGACACTCAACAAATTGAGATCCAGTTTAACACTGATTGTTAAATATTAAGGAAAATAGACTGTAATCCCAGCACTTGGGAGGCTGAGGCAGGAGGATTGGTGCAAGTTTGAGACCAGCCTGGGTTACGAAAGTGAGCTCAAGGCCAGCCTGAGATGCATAGCGAGACCCTGTCTCAAAAAGACAAAAAAAAAAAAGAAATGGAAAATAGATATATTTTCACTTTGCTTTTTAAATGAAATAACTACGGCTACAGACAAGAGGAAAACACTACTAAAGTACTTAAGGAAAATGCTTCTAGCTGATTAATTTATGCCATGATTTTTCAACCAATCTGTATTCGTTTGTTTCAGTAGTTCATTTTCAGATTGATGGCCCGCACTGGCCATTTTGGAGTGGATTATTTCACAAACACACCTTGTTTAAATGATATTATCATTTTATGTTAAAATGGAATGGAAATATGAAATAAATTATCAAGTACAAGATTAATAATATTGACACTTAAAGTGACACTTAAAGAGTATTTAAATTCATAGTCTCTCCATACCTTCCACACTTCACAAATGCCTTCTATGCACACCATCTTATCTTCCCCTGCATTCCAAAGATAAAGTGAACATTTTCTAGGTAAGTCATGACTTTAAATGTTTGGCCTTTTAGATGCTTACTTTAGAAATAGTATTTCTAAAGAAAAATGTTTGTCTGGTAGTTGAATAAGCCATTTTTGCTTTCATAGAAAATTAATTTTCCCTTTTTTAAACAAATATTTTCTTTTTTATTATTACTTTTAATAAGAAATTCCAATGTGACAGTTTCAAAACATATTAGTAGAACATTCACATTAATTGATACAATGCATATTGTTGTCCTCTTTACAGTTATACAGGGCACAGGGTGTAGACATGATAAATTTTCTAATGGTTACTGGTACAATAGATTTCTTCTCTTTGGTCTAAGAGAAGGTAGTTGTATACATAGTCAAATGTTTCATAATTGCTGTGTGCTACTGGTGAAACTGGCCAAGTGCAGCTTTGGTGAAGCTGTTGATCTGAGCCTTTTACACTTTAGTATACTAAACTACCTTTTATGCATCATGTTTAAACTTTCTTACTGGGTGTTCAAGGACAAGTTAAAGCAAAACCTATATACAAAACATATAGTTTCTGTACCTCTCAAGGTCTGTCAAATCCCCTCAGGATTTACTTTGGAACCATGTGCAGTGCTTTGTAGAACTGTTGTCAGCATCAGCCGTCTGAATGAGTCTTGGCCATTGCTTGACCAGTTTGCTCTCTGTGAAAGCCCAAGAGAATGTTTTCTCTCCAAGTGACTCTTCTTAGGCACACTAGTAACCTTGAATCCCTTTCCTCTGTGGTCCCTTTATCTCCTTGAACAGAATTTGGGAAACTACTGCGTTATAGGATATTACAGCACAGGTTCAGTTCTGTCCTGAGTCTTCTCTGATCTTGAAGGGCTAGGGCCAAAATATTGGCTATCCTTATAGCCCTTATCTTATTTCTCTAATTTTTGGTCTGTAAACTTATATTCTCAGTCGTCCAGAAGAAAAGCTTAGTGATACTATTACTCTAAAACATGAGTGCTTGAGTTTACTATCACTGCCTTTCTGAATATCAAATATCTCAGACTTAACTTGGAATTGGTATTTTTCTATAAATCATTGATATTCTAGTAAATCTCTAGGGAATGTGATAAAAGCAGTTACACATTTTTATATAGATATTTAGAAATTTAAGCATGTACCAAAGATTAGCCTGTTCATCCTTTGGCATTTTTCCTAGTCTCTTACTCATTTAACATCCTTTTTTATTTTCTTGTAAACCAACCATTTACTAGAGAGAGAGTATAAAAGTAACTGAAATTATACTAGAAGCAGCACAAATCTAAAAGACCAGAATGACAGGCATTCCAAGTACAGTTTTAGTGTTACAAATTGCTGTCGTCAGTGTCAAAAACTGTTTGAGGTTCCTTAGGACCCTTGTCTGATTCATCCTATACATATAATTGTGTAGTTTTGCTCCTGCTATAATTCCTTTCTTTTCTGTTTTCCAGTCGCTTTGCTGTTTAACCCTTAAGTCTTTGATTTCCATTCAGGTGTGTTATGCCTCTCCATTTTTATTTCTTCTTTTTGAGTTCTTACATTAGGGAGATTATACGATATTTACACATGTAAGTCTGGTTTATTTCACTTATGAGTATATGTTCAATATACATCCATTTATATATGAAGTCTTCTAGTTTATTATTCTTTATAGCTGAGTAATATTCCATTGTATAAAAATACCTCATCTTTTCAGCCATTCTTCATATGATAGATATTTTGGTTGTTTCCAAGATTTATCTATTACAGATTGGGCTGCTATAAACATAGGTGCACAAATATCAGTATGGTGCGATGTTTTCAGTTTTTCTGGGAAAATTCCCAGTTGGGGGATAGCTGGATTGAAGGGGATTTTCATCTCTAGTTTTTTAAGGAGCCTCCACACTGCTTTCCATAATGTTTGCACTAGTCTGCATTCCCACCAGCCGTGGAGAAGGGTTCCTTTTTCCCCACAGCCTCTCCAGAATTTGTTGCTGGCTGATTTCTTTACAGTAGCCATTCCATTCTAAGTGTCATTTTAATTTGCATTTCACGAATGGCTAGCAATCTGAGTATTTCTTCATGTATTTATAGGCTTGCTGAATTTCTTTTTCTGAGAAGTGTGTGTTCATTTCAGATGCTCATTTCTGGATTGAGACTTTTAATTTTGGGATCCTAATGGTTTTTAGTTCTTTACAAATTGTAGATAGAAGACCTTTGTCTGAATACTTATCATAGATAAAATCCTTTCAAAATTTGTGGGTTATCTTTTTGCTCTGTTGGTAATTTCTTTTGAGGTTAAAAAACTTCTTAGGCACAAGAAGTTCCAGTTGTTGATTCTTTCAAGTGTCAAACGTGCTTTTTGATTTGTGTCCATGAACTTTTTGCCTACCCTGTTGTCTTCAAGATTTCCTCCCGTTTCTCTCCTAGGAGAGTTCATGTTTCTCTTTTTAATATTTAGATCTTTAGTTCATTTTGACTTTAGTTTAGTGCATGATGATAGACATGTGTCAAGTTTTAGTTTCTGGCATGTAGAGAACCAGTTTTTGCAGCACCATTTGTTAAAGAGGCTATCTTTCTTCCAGTAAACATGTTTGGCCCCTTTGTCGAAAATAAGTTGGCTGAGTGTGTTTGTGTTGGCTTCTCCATCTTCTAATCTATTCCACTGATTCTCAGGTCTATTTTTTTTCAATAGCATGTGGATATTATCACAGTAGCTCTGTAGTATAATTTCAGGTCAGGAATGGCAATGCCTCCTGCGTTACCTTTGATGCCCAAGATTGTCTTTGGAATTTTGGGTCTTCTTTCATTGCAAATAAATTTTAGGAATGACTTCTCCAGATCTGTGAGGTATGCTGATGGTATTTTGATAGGAATTGTACTAAATCTGTATAATAATTCAGGGAGTATGGCCATCTTCACAATGTTGGTTCTTCCTACCGAGGAGCAGGGAATACCTTTCCATTTTCTGAAATCCTCTTTTTTCACAGTACTGTAGTTTTCACTGAAAAGCTATTTTTCTTCTTTAGCTAATTAATTTAGTTAATTCCTAAGTATTCCATTTTCTTGGGTGCTATCATGAAAGATATTATTTCTCTCTCAGTATGCTTATTATCTGTATAAAGGAATGCCATTGACTTTTGTGTGTTGACTTCGTAACCTGCTATGCTACTGAATTTGTGTATTAATTCCAGTATCTTGTTGGTAGAATTTTTGGGGTCTTCCAAATAAATTATCATGTCATCTGAAAATAATGATATTTTAACTTCTTCTTTATCTATTTTTATTCCTTTTATTTCTCTCTCTTGTCTAATGACTGTAGCTAAAGATTCCAGAAATATATTGAATATGAATGGTGATAGATGACATCCCTGTCTTGTACTAGATGGGAGAGTAAAAGATTTCAGTTTTCCCCCATAATTATGTTAGCTATTGGATTGTCATAGATGGCTTTTATCAGCTTGAGGTAGGGCCCCTCTATTCCAAGTTTTTTCAGAACCTTGAACATGAATGAGTGTTGTACTTTGTCGAATGCCTATTCTCCATCAATTGAGACAATCATATGATTTTTTGTTTTGGCTCTGTGGATACAGTATATCACATTTACAGATTTACATATATTGAAAAATCATTGCATTCCTAGGATGAATCCTACCTGTTCATGGTATATAATCTTCTTGAAGATTTGTTGTATTCTAGTGGTGAGGACTTAATTGAGAATTTTTGCATCTATGTTCATGAGATAAATTGGCCTGTAGTTCTATTTTTTAGTTGCATCTCTCTCTCTCTCTTTTTTTTTTTTTTTTTTTTTTTTTTTTTTTTTTTTTTTTTTTTTTTTTTTTTTTTTTTTTTTTTTTTTTTTTTTTTTTTTTTTGTCTTTTTGAGACAGGGTCTCGCTATACAGTTGAGGCTGGCCCTGAGCTCACTTTTGTAGCCCAGGATGGTCTCGAACTTGCACCAATCCGCCTGCCTCAGCCTCCCGAGTGCTGGGATTAAAGGCGTGCGCCACCACGCCTGGCTACGCATCTCTCTCTAGTTTTGGTACTAGTATAATACTTGCTTCTAGGAATGATTTTGGGAGGATTGTTTCCTTTTCAATTTCACTGAAGAGTTTGAGGAGTGTTGGGCTTATGTCTTTTATCAATTTCTTGTAGAATTCAGTGGTGAATCCGTCAGGTTCTGGGCTTTACTTTCTCGGTAGGCTTTTTATTACATTTTGTATTACATTGGCTGTTATTGGGTTATTGAGAGTTCGTATGCCTTCTTCATTCAGTTTGAGTAATTTATACTCATCTAGGAATCTACCCACTTCTTCGGTGTCTTCAATTCTGTGAGAGGAAAGATTCTTAAAGTAGCTATTTATGATTCACTCTCTGCTGGGTCTGTAGTAATTTCACCCTTTTCATTCCTTCTTGCTTGAATTTGAGTCCTTTCTTTCCTCCTTTAGCCCCTAGGTTACCTAGGGGCTTATCAGTTTTATTTAGTCTTTCAAAGAACCAGCTTTTTGATTCATTAATTCTTTGTATTGTATTCTTTGTCCCAATTGAATTAATTTGTACTCTAATCTTTATAATTTCCTCCCATTGTTGGGGATTTGATTTCGTTTGCTCTTCCGTGTCTGGTCAATTAAGGAATTGCAGGACAGTATTTATTTGTTCCTTCTCTGTCTTCTTAATGTGTGAGTTCAAAGCTATAAAATTCCCTCTGAGAACTGCTTTCATTGCATCCCATAAATTCCGATAAGTTGTGTTTGAATTTTCAATAAATTTTAGAAATTAATTAATTTCTTGTTTAATTTCATCTGTGACCCACTGGTTGCTGAGAAGGGTGTTATTTAATTTCCATGTATTTCTGGTGTTCTTGTCATTTCTTTTGTTTATTTCCAACTTCATTGCACTGTGGTCAGATAGCATGCATGGGCTATTTTCCATTTTCTTTCATACTCAAGCATGATCTATGCACTAATATGTGGTCTATTTTAGAAAATGTCCCCTGTGCAGCTGAGAAAAATCTGTATTCTGAAGTGGTTCAGTGAAACACTCTCTGTATGTCCACTAAGTTGAGTTGTTCTACATTCAGGTTCAGGTCTGCTACTTCTCTGCTAATTTTTTTTGTCTACTTGACCTGTCTTTTTAGGACAATGGAGTGTTAAGGTCTACTGTTAAAATTGTGGTATTGGACAGTAGATTTTTCATGCCCATTAAGGTTTGTCTTATATAACTTGGTGCTCTTGTGTTGGGTGCATACATATTTATGACTGTTACCTGTTTATCTTGAACTTTTCCCTTAAACAGTATGTAATGACCTTCTTTATTTCGTTTCACCAATCTTGGTTTGAAGTTTAGAATGTCTGCAAACAAGATTGCTACCACTACTTTTTTTTTTTTTTTTGAGGTTCTGTAGCATGTGGTAATGTTTTCCATCCTTTAACTTTTAGCCTATGAGTTTCTTTATGAGTTAAGTTCATTTCTTGTATGTAGCATATGGTTGGATTTTGCTTCCTTATCTGCTCTGCCAGTCTATTTCTTTTATTTGGAGAATTGAGTCCATTTACACTAATGGTTATAAATGAAATGTGTTGACTTATGAGTGACATCTGTTTCACTTATTACTGTTTGCTCCTTTTTCAGCTGTGTTTAATTGGTCACCCTATTTGGTGGGTTCTTTATGTTCTCATTTGTTGAGTTCAGGTCATTTTTGTCCCTCTCTAAAATTTTTCGAAGTTTACTTTTTAGGGTTGGCTTTGACGTCATGAAATTCTTTAGTTATCCCTTGCCATGGAAGTATTTCGCTTTTCCCTCATATTTAAAAAGAGTTTTGCCAGGTCTAGCAGTTTGGGCTGGAATTTGTTTTCCTGGAGGACTTGAAGCACTCTGCTCCATGCTCTTCTTGACTTCATGGTTTGTGAAGAGAAATTTGCCATTGTTCTGATGGGTTTTCCTTTAAATGTGATGTTTCTTTTCTCTAGCAGCTTTTAGTATATTATTATTCTGCTAGATTTCTGGGATCTTGACTATTATATGTCTGGGTGTGGTTTTACTCAGGTTGATGTTGTTAGACTCTGAATGCTTCAAGTTACCTCAATGCCTGATTGTTTTCTCAAATTTGGGAAGTTTTCTGCTATTACTTCTGCCCATATTCTTTTTATGTCATTTTTGTCGACTCCTTCTTTCTCATTGATTCCTATTAATCTCACATTGTTCATTTTTGCATCATCTTGCAGATGTTGAATTATTTTTTCCTGTATCCTGGTTGTTTTTAAGCGATCTTTTCTTACCTCTTCACTAGTTGTGACTGTGTCTTCAAGATCTGAGACTCTATATTCACTTTGGTTCATACAGTTTTGCCAGATTGATTGAGATTTTATTTTCTTGTATATCTGTGTGAAACTGTTTCATGTGATCTATTTCTTTCCTATATTGCTCAATCAGGGAATCCATTATTTTCTATTCTCCTCCAATTTTTAATCAATTTTGTCTTCTTTAGTAGTACTGAAGTCTCTCATTATAGTTATCCTTTCTCTCTCTACTTCAGAGATTATTTATGCCCTGTTCGCCTATCTACCTTTCTTCAGTTGTTTACCTACTTTACATGCTAGTAGTTTAGAAAGGTCTTTTTTAACTTTGGAGGTTATTTCCGCTCTGGTTTCCTCTATACATTTCTGCAGTTGTTTTTCCATTTCAGAGTCTATTAATTCATGTATTTCTTTTTTTACTTTAGATGTTATCTATAATCTGAGTTCTATACATTTCTGCACTTGTCTATCTACCTCAGCTGCTACCAATTCAGAGGTTTCAGCTGCATGATTTCTGTTTTTTCCATAGTAGTGTCTCCTGTATTTATTTTGGGTGGACTTGGGACCTGAGATTGAATCTTGCTCCTTGTCTTTATCATTTTTTATAGCAGTGATCTCTGCACTTTGGTGAGGTTATGCAGTTAGTGCCTAGCCATCAAGTGGCCCAGTTGTGATGGTGGATGGAGAGGTGGGTGGAGCTTGGGGATTGATGCAGGCTGGGAGAGTCTTTACCTGGTCACTGTGCGGCTCTGTTTGCCAGGCGGGCTAGTCAGGTTGTAGATAGAGTTGCTACTGGAGTTTTTGGGTTGGATGCTAGCTGAAAGTGTCTTTACCTGGTTGCTGCGCTGCTCTTATGTCCACGCAGGCCACTCGGGATGGCCCCCGGAGTTGCTGCTGCAACTCCTAAACAAATATTTTCTACAAGAGATCTTTTCCTTTGTTTCTTTATAGTTTCAGATTTACATGAAATTGATTACTAGATTGACCATCAAATTTTATCTACAAACCACACAAGACAAACAAGTCATAGAATCATGAACTTCTGAGAGTCATCTACTAACTTGGCTTGAGTTGATGTTGAAGGATTCTCAAATAACTATTTATTAACCAACCTCTTTGTGAGGGTGGTGTATTTTTTCAGAGAAAGAGACAGTGAGACAGAAAGATGGGGCAGAGAGACAGAGAGAGAGACAGAGAGACAGAGAGACACATAGAGACAGTGAGACAGAGAGAGAGACAGTGACTGACAGAGACAGACACACACACACACAGAGATACTGAGACAGAGAGAGGGAGAAAGGGAGACAGAGGGAGTCAGAGAGAGACCAAGAGACAAAGAGACAGAACAGAACTGAGAAGAAAAGACAATGAAAATGAACAGCTGAACAGTATTCATATTAGAAAATTCAATGTTTTTCTTGTGGGAAATATATTGTTTTCAGGAGGAGTAATTATGTTACTTTATTCAAAGCAAAGTATTGATGGGTTAATATTCCAGATATGCTTTGCAGATAGATTGGCATGTCAAATCTTCTTAAGATTAGGGTTATACTCTTTTTACCGGTGAGAAATGGTACAATCCAAAAATATATAGTTTGTATTTCAAAGAAAATTCTGTTACGAACTTTTCAGAATCATTGAGATTGAGAATACTTGTCTCTAAATAAATATGTTTACACTTCACATAGGAAGTGAAACCGCACAGCAGTGTAGGCTTGCCCTGTGTGGGGGATAATCCTGCCTTAAAGTGTTGTCCTTGAAAGTTTGCATTGCTACTTGTAATGCTGATCCTGAGTTACTCCTTGTTGTGTTAAAACTCTAGAGAACCCCTTTCCTTAAAAGCAAAAAGCACTGTATGAGTTCCTATAAAGCCCGTGTTGGAGATGAAGAAAATATGAAATAAATACCTTGCCTAGGATCATGTGGTAAAGAACACCTGGGTTTTTCTTCCATATTCCTATTCACTGAGTGCTAAAAGCTCTTGAATTGTCATAAAATTTTATTACTGTGCTGATACTTAATGAACAGATATCATCACTCAGCTGAGAATGGTACAGTTGGTTAAAGTCATATTTGAAGCTGCACTCTGGGAGCTGCTAAGCAACCCATTCTGCATGTTTTCTAGCTTTAAAATGTTAGCAGGTGTAGGCAAAGGGAAAGTGTGGGTCAGAGCCACATTAATTTACCTGAGAGCTGCTGGTAAGTGTTCGTGGAAGACCGATGGAGAAGCCAAGTTCACTGGCGATATAAAAATAGAGGATAAGGCCACATGGCTGGATCGCAAATTGATCAAGGCAATGTTCTTCTTTACATCTGGAGGAATATTTAGAGAAACAAGAATTTGCAGAGAAAGTCTTTGTAATAACAATTTTACATCCACAGTGGTGGCGATGTTTTTTTTTTTTTTTTTTAATGATTTGTATAAAGCAGGAATTGGAGCTTATCAAAAAGAGAAGCCACAGAGGGTGACTTAATTACTATCTTCAAATATATGAGGAATTGTTACAACATTTGGAGGATGACAGCCAGCTGTTCTCTGTCTCTGAAGAGGAAAACAAGAGAAAATGAGTCTGCCAAGTAGCAAGGACCTCGCCGAAGACAAGAACATGATTATTTTATATCGTCTTAACCATGGCAAAGTAAACAGCTGAAAAGAAGGAACTTGTGGCGAGGGGCAGCTGCTAGTGTCCTTGAAAATCTGGTAAATGCCACATGGTCCTTTCTTCTGTACCCAGAAATACAGTATCAATAAAAAATTAATAGAATTTCATTTGAGATATATTGACATCAAAAAAGGTTTTTTCTTATTCTTTTTTTTTAAATGGGTTTCATGTTGAGAGACTGGACCTGCACCTAATACCATACATTTCCAAGCTCCCATCGGAGAAGATATTGACAGGCTTTCTGTTAGTGTCCTTGAAGTACTTTGAAGTGTATTTAAAGAATATTTTCATGTGGAAATTAATATTTCCATATCTGTTTAGGATAGTAATAAAATAATTTAGTACATACTTTTTTTTAGTAAGGTGCCTATGAGAATATTTAAGATTACAAAAGAATGCATAGAAATCTAAAAATATTAATGAATTCTGACAGTGACTTCTCTGCTTACCAGTTAATTTTTAAAAAAACATTTTGTATTTGTTAAAGAGAATACAAAAATAGTTTTTTTTTTAGAAAAAGCCTATTAGAAATGATACACAATTTCATTAAACAAAATTATAGGAATCCAACAAATGTTGTTATATGGCATATTGTTCTCTTTACTTTGGTTGTTTTGATTATCAGATGTCATCCTATAAAATTGGTCAAAAATTGTAAAGATGAAAATGAAGAGAGAAAAAATTGATTACACCTTTTAATATATCAGCAGAAATCAACAGCAAAGTTTTCTAAGCTATCTGGTGTATAAAAGTGTGTTTTTTCCCATTCTTCTCTCTCTCTTTTCCCTTTCACTCAAGTTGTTTCTTTCCTTTGAGCAGTTTCTTTCCCTTTCACAATATTGCACCTTTTAGGGCCTACTTACTCTTTAAAGTTCTTACACTAGCGAGACATTATAAAGTTTATACGTGCATGTGCAGTTTATTTGACTTATGTATATGGTCTCTGATAGCATCAATTGACCTCTAAATGTCTCCAATTTATTTTTTTAATAGCTAAGTAGCACTCCACTGTGTAAACTATCAGATATCTTTTATCCATTCCTTAGCTGATGTGCATGTGGGTTGTTTCCAAGATGGAGCTATAACAAATCATGTTACTGCAAATGGATGCACACATTGGGCAGTTCAGTTCTTCTAGGAAATTATCCAGGAGGGAGATAGGGAGCTCAACGGGACCACTAATCCTAGTTTTATGAGGAATTTCCACACTGATTTCGTAGTAGTTGTACCAGTCTACACTCCCACAACAGCACAGAAGCTTCTTTCTCCCAACAGCCCCTTCAGCATTTGTGTTTGTTTGACTTCTTGATGACAGACGTTCCTTCTTCAATTGAGATGGAATTTTAATGTACAATTCTCAAATGACCAATGATCATGAGCATTTTTTATATATTTATTTATCATTTGCATTTCTTCTTCTGAAAAAGTGAGTATGCATTTCAGATGCCAGTTTTTGCACTGAGTCTTTGAATTATGTTGGCCTGATGGTTTTATTATTATTATTATTATTATTATTATTATTATTATTATTTAATACTTTATTTATTTTTCTTGTTTCAGAACCTTTGTTTGTTTACTCACTCATTTGTGTGGCTGGCTCAGCCCGCCCAGAGGGCAGGGTTGGCGCAGCATGTGGAATGGGGGATCGGATCACTGTCCCTGCAGCTGCCTAATCTTTCCTAAGCAGGCGCTGTAGACCACTGAGCCATCCCCCCCCCCTTTTAATGTATTTAGGACAGGGTTTACAGGGTCTCACAATATAGATCTGACTCAGTGATACTCCTGTTTTCAGCCTCCCAAGCACTG
>PVJA010009432.1:14412-28473 GCA_004027025.1 Myocastor coypus
ATTTTTTTTTTCTTGTTTCAGAACCTTTGTTTGTTTATTCATTCATTTTTATGGCTGGCTCAGCCCTCCCTGAGGGCAGGGCTGGGGCAGCATGTGGTGGGGGGATCGAACCGCGGTCCCTGAAGCTGCCCAACCTTTCCCAAGTAGGCGCTTTAGACCACTGAGCCATCCTGCCGGGCCCCGTGATGTTTTAAAAATTGCTTTATATGTTCTGAATAGAAGTCCTTTATTTGAAGGACAGTTGATTATAATTTTTCCCAATTCATGGGTTTTCTTTTTACTCTTTTGATGATTTTTTAAAAAAGAATATTTATGTATTTAATTATTTATTTATTTATTTAGTATTTTAGGGAAGGATCTATAGGGTGTTCAGCAGCTCATTACTAGATTGGACTCATAGAGATTCATCTGTTACAGCCTCATAAGAACTGAGATTATAGGTGCACACCACCATGCCCAGTCTCTGGTGATATTTTTATGTGAAAAATGTTTCAAAAATGACACCCAATTGTTGGTTATTTGAGGTATTTCTCATGCAGCTTGTTTTTGCTCAGGTGCTCTCTAGCTATTCCTTTGTCTGCAATATTTTCATCTAATTTATTTTGCAGAAGATTTAGTGTTTCTGTTTTAATATTTAAATCTTTGACTGCAACTTAGTGCATAGTGATATACATGAGTCTAATTTTAGTTTTAGCGTGTGGAAAGCCAGTGTTTATAGCACCAGTTATTAAAGAGGTTCTCTTCTAGTGAACATGCTTGGCCCCTGTGCAAAGATAAGGTGGCTGAGTGTGTTCCTATTGTGTTTGCACCATCTAATCTGTTCCCTTGATCCTCACATCTACTTTTAAGCAGATAATATGCTGTTTTTATCATAGCAGTTTTGTGTGGAGGACTACCTGACTAGCTCTCTTGAAGGAAGAGCAACTGTCTCTATTTCGACTGAGTCTGGCCTTATTTCCTTGTATTGATATGTGAGAGTTGGCTAGGACTTTTGTTTATCCTCTCAATTGGCCTTAAGCAATGTATATTGGTCTAGCTGAGGTGTTGGTGATAGTCTTTGAAGGTGGTATGTGTGTCTCCCTGGTAACCTATACCTGCTGTTCCTTAATGTGAGCCGGGTCAAGACAGGTCAAAGAGCTAATGCTCTGCATTGCCAGCTGGGGCTGCTAGCCTTGAGACAGAAGCTATGACTTCCTGAGACTTGAAAGATTACATCAAAGCTGAAGCACCAGACTACCCAAAACATTAGATGCTATCTGAATGGCCTTATGCAGATGCCTCTCTCTGCATATCTTCTGCAGGTGGCAGAGGTAAATGTAGGACCCCCACCTAGCTCAGCTCACAGTTATTCACTACCTCTCACAATTCTCATCATTCCTCCTTAGGCCACTCCTCCACTGAATAAAGCTGGGTGAGGCCTTGGATTGCTCTCTTTGTTCCAGAGGACCATTTTTGTGGCTGGACTTAGAGCCCCTTGACTCCGCAGTAGTTATAAATATGTTTTAGTGTCTTTAATTTTACCGCGGGTTGCATGGGAAGTAGTAGATTGGAATTACCTTGGTGAGATTCCAACGCCATAACTTTGGGATTACAAATACTGACTTCTCGGATCAAAATGAGGACCTAGGAGGGACTCCTACAGCTTTGTATTACAATTTAAAGTCAGGGATTGTGGTGCTTCATGACTTTTCTATGCTTCCCAGGATTGCTTTTGGTACTCCTGATCTCTTCTGGTTCCAGAGAAGTTTAGGAATGTTTTCCCTGTATCTGTGAGGAGTACTAATGGTATTTTAATTGAGATTGTATTGAATCCATTAAACAATTTTGGGAATATGATCATTCTCACAATGTTGAGAGCAAGGAATATCTTTCTTTCTTTTGTCATTTTAGGAGAGAGTTTAGAAGCTGTTTAGGGTCTCACTACTAGATTGGACTTGTAGTGATGTAGTGATCTGTCTAACAGCCTCCCAAGAGCTGGGATTATAGGTTCGCACCACCATGCCCAGTCTCTGTTGCTGTCTCAGTGCTACCCAGGGGACGGGGCCGGCATGGCAGGCCCAGGGATCAAAAAATTAACCATTAACTCTTCCTTTCAACAAGCTTGGAAAATAGTAGAATTTTCTTAGCTATCATATATATATATATATATATATATATATATATATATACACATATATATGTATATATATATGTATCATATATATACACACGCACACATATATATGATGTATGTGTGTGTGTGTGAGTGTGTGCGTGTAAGAAACTGAAGGAGTAAATAAAATCTGAAAAGTACAATCTTAGACTTTGAGGAATTTCCACACTGATTATTATAGTGCTTACACCAGTTTATACTAGGGCCAAAAGTGAAGAATGATTCCTGTTTCTACGTAGCCTCTTTGGCATTTATTATTGATCAAATTCGTGATAATGGTCATTCTTTCCAGATTGAGATAGAATCTTGATGTTGTTATAATTGTATCTCTCAATTACCAGTGATGTTGAACACATATGTTTACTCTTTGTATTTTTTCCTTTGAGAAGTGTGTATTTATTTTAATTGACCAATTTTGGACTGGGGATTTGAATTTGAGAAATCTAATATTTTTGTATTCTTTTTAAGTTTCTTTGTCTCAGGAAGAGCTAGCAAACAGTTTCCCACATTGTGGGCTGTCTCTTCACTCTGTTATTGATCTCTCTTACTACAAAAAATATTTTTAAAAATATGAGGTCCTAGTCATAGATTATTTGTGGGAGCTCTTGTGTGATTAGCATTTTATTCATAGTCTGCATTCACCAAGAATTTTACCTATTTAGGTCTTTGATCCATTTTGAGTTTAGTGCCTGGTGAAAGAGATGGATAATGGAGGATTTATTTTTGTAAAGAACTCTTTGATTCATTCATTCACATGTTTGAAATGTGCTGGGCTAGTTTTTCAGTAACATTTGTTAAAGAAGCTTTCTTTCAATGAGTGTGTTTCATTTCTTTGTCAAAGGTAAGGTGACTGAATACGTCTGAAGTTTTTTCTGAATCTCCTAATGTTCTGTTCATCTTAGGGTCTTTTGTTTGTTTGTTTGTTTGTTTCCCCCCCACAGTACCTTTATAGTATAATCTCAAGTCAAGGATTGTGCTGCCTCATGGCTTACCTTTGTTGCCCACAATTATGTTTCTTTCTAGGTCTCTTTTTGTTCCAAATGAATTTTAGGACTGTTTTCTTCTATAATTCTGTGAAATATGCTGCTGGAATTTTGATCAGAATTGCACTGAATCTGTATAGCAATTTTGGAAGTATGACCATTTTCACTGAATTTGTTCTTCCTAACCTAAAGCAAGAAATATGTTTCCATTTTCTGACATCATTTTCAATGTCCCTTTTCAGAGTACTGTAGTTTTCTAGATAGAGGTATTTTACTTTGTAAGATTGATGCCTAGTATTACATTTTTTTCAATGCTATTGTGAAAGACATTTCTCCCTTAATTAATCTTTCACTGAGTTTGTTATTAGTGCAGGAAAGCTCTTGATTTTTGAGTGATGACTTTGTATCCAGCAATACTACTGAATTTGTTCATTACACCTAGATAATTGTTAGTGCAATCTTTGGGGTCACTATGTAGAGCAACATCTTATACACAGATTAAAATAGTTACACCTTTTCTATTCTTATTCCCTTTAATTTTTCTTTCTTGTCTAATTGCTCTTGCTAAGGCTTCCAGAGCATGATGAATAGTAGTGGTGATCATGGAAATCTGCAATATTGTCCTTAAGGACCTAGTCCTGTTTGACTGCATATAATATTTCTATCTAATTTAGCTGTCTGCAACATAAAGAGTTACTCCATGGTGTTCCCGAAGTTCTGGCATATTGTACCGTAATTATCATGTAATTTCAGAGTCTGCCTAATTTCTTCTTAGATTTGATCTTTGACCCATTTGTTTTTCTGGAGGCTGTGAGGTAAGTTCTTAGTGTCTATGAAGTTCTTGTCATTTCCTTTGTCATTGATTTCTAATTTTATTGCATTATGGTCTGATAGTACGCATGGTATATTTTCAATTCACTTGCAGTTACTTAAACATGTTTAAGGAACTAGTATGTGTTCTGTTTTGAAGAATATCCCATATTCAGCAGAGAAGAATATGTATTATGATTTTTGAGGAGTGGAATACAACTCTACTAAGTCCATTTTGGAATACACCTCTACTAAGTCCATTTGTTCAAAAATTTGGTTTAGTTCTAATATTTCTGTCTTGAAGTTATCTACCAGATCTTTCTTTTTGTTACAGTGGGGTACTGAGTTCCCTGAATAGAACTGTATTAGTATTTATTAGATTTTTTACGTTTGGTAATGTTTGTTTTATTTATATAGTTGAGTGCACTGATATTTATTGCATATATTTCAAATACTTACCTGTTTCCCTTTCTATTGCTTCATTTACAAGACCTTCTTTACCTCTCAATGAATCTTGGCTTCAAATTCACATTGTCTACAAACAGAATAACTACCCTTTCTTTTTTCTCAGTTTTTGCCACACAGACTATTGTGTTTTTGATTTTTTGTCTTTAAGTCTATAAATTTCTTTTTTAATTTAATGTGTTTCTTGCATACATAATGTTGGATCTTGCTTTTTGATCCATTCTGTCTAGTTGTGTCTTTTGATTGGTGAATTGAGACCACTAATATTGATGGTTATCTTGCAAGATGGTGGGTGAAAAAACTGAGAAGCCAGACAATAAAGAGAAGAAACCTGAGGCCAAGAAGAATTTCATCAGTGGTACTGGTAAAAAAAGGTAAGGTGAAGGCAAATAAATCCAAGAAGTGGCAACTGCATTGCAGGTGACATCTGTCCTGGTTAGAGAAATTGGTAGACTGGTGTGTACTCCAGAAAGGCTTTGTACAAGAGAAAGTACTCAGCTGCTAAGTCAAAGGCTGAGAAGAAAAAGGAGAGGTCCAATGAGATAGCTCAGTGGTCTAACTGCTTAGGCAAGCTCAAGCAGCCACAGGGACTGTGGTTTGATCTCTGGCATCACATGCTGCGCCAGCCCCATGCAGGCTGAGCTGGCCATAACATATATATATATATATATATATATATATATATATATATAAAGTTTAAAAAAAAAGAAAGAGAAAGGAGACAGTTCTTGCTATGATCACAAAACTGGTCAATAAGGGCAAGAACATGGGTACTCAGGTGGTTAAGCTTTGAAAAACGCCTAGATACTACGTGCTGAAGATGTAACCTGAAAGTTCTTGAGCCAGGGCAAGAAACCCTTGCCAGCGTGTGAGGAAGCTTCAAGCTAGCATCACTTCCAGTACCATCTTGATTGTCCTCACCAGGTGTCACAGAGGCAAGAGAGTGCTCTTCCTGAAGCAGTAGGCCAGTGGCTTGCTACATGTGACTGGGCGTTTTAGACTTAACCTTGTTCCTCTATGAAGAACACACCAGAAATTTGTCAATACCACCTCTACAAAAATTGATATCAGCAAAGTGAAAATCCCAAACACCTCACTGATGCTTACTTTAAAAAGAAGCAGCTGCATGTAATCCCAGCACTCGGGAGGCTGAGGCAGGAGGATTGGTGCAAGTTCGATACCAGCCTGGGCTACAAAAGTGAGCTCAAGGCCAGCCTCAACTGCGTAGCAAGACCCTGTCTCAAAAAGACAAAAAAAAAAAAAATGAAGCAGCTGCAGAATGTCAGACACTAGGAGGGTGAGATCTTTGACACTGAGAAGGAGAGATACCGGATTTTTGAACAATGCAAGATGGATCAGAAAGTGTTGGACTCGGAGATTTTGACAAAATCACAGCTGCGGGGCTACCTGTGGCCTTTTTTGTTCTGAAAAATAGAATTTATCCTGATAAATCAGTGTTCTAAATTTTGTACTAAGAACCTAATTAAATACATTTAAAAATGATGATTATAACTTTGTTGGCTCTCTCTCCTTTTACCCTCTGTTTGTTTAATTATTTGTCTTGATGATTTCCTTTAGTTTGGGTTTAGGGAGTTGTATTCCTTATTATTATCTTCCTGTAATGTCCTTTAAAACATTTATGAATGTTTGCTTGGTGCTTATATATTTCCACAGAAATTCTTTGTCATGGAAGCATCTTATTTATCCATCCATTTTGCAAGATATATTTGTGAAATCCATCAATCTGGGTCGAAGGTTGTTTTCCTTTAGAACTTGAAATACTTCATTCTAAGCTCTCTTTGACTTGAGGGTTGCACTGAGAAGCCACCTGCGAGTCTGATTTGCTCTCCTTCATAGGTGTTTTATTTCTTTTCCCTAGCAGCTTTTAAGATTCTATTCTTCCACTGAATTTCTTGGAATCTTCATTATTATATGCCTGGCTATAGATTTAAAAAAATAATCATGGCTAATTGGAGTTCTATATCCCTCACTTCTCTGTATGTCAAATTCAGGACTGGCTCAGAAGCATAAGCACCTACCTAGCATATACTAGATCCTGAGTTCAGTTACCGAAACAAACAAACAAACAAACAAACAAGCAAACAAACAAAATCTCCATGTCAACCTTTTTTCTCTACTTGGTCAGTTCTCTGCCATAGTGTCTGTGCAGTGTTTCTATACCATTTATGCTTATCTCATATGCTTTCTTTATCTGTATCTGTTCTAGAATCACTAAGCATGGTTTTCATTGTGGAGACCATCTCTGCAGCTATCTGAGAAATCATTTCTGATTTGATTTTTTTTCTAGAGTCTCATTCAATTCCTTTGTGATTACCAGTTCAAAGAGGCCACCAGTGAAGCAAGCTTCACTGGTGGCCCACTGCAATTGCAGAACATTTGACTGTGTATGTATCTGCTTCCTCTTAGTCCAAAGATAAGTATATTCTTTTCCTTTTTTTTTTTTTTTCAAAGCAACATCAATAGGGAGGTGGCTCATGCCCACACACTGTACTCTGTAGAACAATTGTGAGGACAATATTCAATATGTCAACTTTCAAAAAAAAAAAAAAGAGAAAGGGAAAAAGAAAAAAAAAAGTAATGCTGATTTAAAAGGGTTAATGTTTAATTGTTTGATCAGTCTTTTATACCTATATGTATTAATCTAAATTGATCTGATGATGAAAATATGTAATATAACCATTGTTAAATTTAAACAATAAAAATATTAAATTAAAAAAAAAGAGGCCAGACAGGTGGAGTTTGGATTCATTTTGTTGAATGTTATTTCTAGCCTCTTCGTGGTCCTTGTTCCATTCTTTTCTTCATTTTATTTCTTCCTTCTTTCTTTCTCTCCAGGCTTCTTGCATTGCTATATGACAGCATCCGAAGGCAACTCTCAGAGAGGATTGTTCTCTGCTGTTTACCATCTGCCATCCTGGTGCTCCTCCTCCGAAGTAGCTTTTCTTGAGTGCCGTTTTGTGTCTCCAGGTCTTTTAAAAGTACCTTTACAAATATTAGAGCCTTTAATCCTTGTGACAAGTAGAAGAGTTTATGCACTTGGTCATAATTTTTAGAGAGAAAACCGAGGTAAAGAAAAGGCAAACTGATTAACATCAGTCAACTCTTAACCAGCGGAGCAGGGATTCAAATCCAGACCATCTACATTTAGAGCCCCTGCTGGCATAAACTACTTCTCACCTCTTCTCCCCTTCTTTTCACATCCTCTGTCCTTTGTAAATGTTGATAAGTTTGTGCGTGTGCTCTGCCAGAATGGCAGGAGTCTTAAATCAGAGTCAGACTCCATCAGCCTGCGCAATCCTGGCTACTCATACTCCACCTTCTGGGGCAGTGCAAGGCTGAGGATGGACCTGGCCACGCCCACTCCCAGTCCCAGGCGCCAAGTCCTTCCTGCTTGGAGGCCCCTTTCCTGGAAAAGATTCCAACCAGCAGGCGAGTCTGAGTGAGGGAAACTCTGAGCCCTCGGAACCTCCTCCTGGGAGGATGTGAGAATACCTGTGATGTTTTAAGATTTAACTCTACATAACTATACTAGTATGTGACAGTGCATATCTTCAAATGGAATTTCAGTAGGAACTTCATTGTCAACACTTCTACCGTCTTTTCCCAGGAAATTCAATTTTGTCTTCCTTATAAATGGCATTTTGAACTTCTGATTTTCTCCTCAGTTTCTAACAAATTCTATCTTCCCTCAAAACATAATGAAGAGGAAGTCAAGGCAATAGAAAAAGGGAGGCATCATCTTGTCGTGAAAGTCTGATGGTAGAATGAGGGAAGCAGGTTTAGAGAATGTTTTCCTTGAAGGATGGGTAATGCACAGACTGCCATGAGATTCTCTCTCTCAGTATACAGAGTTGGCAGGCAGGTAAAATTACCTAATCTATTGGCCAATATGAAAATCTTTCATTGGAACAATTAGGGCATTCAGATAGCTTTTATTAGAAATTACGTGCTGGCTTGTAAACTCCTGAATTTACGAAATGCATTTCTATGGTACAGAGTCCACAGTTCTTAAATAAATGTATATATATAAGCTGATACAAATACACACATGTGCATGTATGCTTATGTTCTTAAATATATGTATACATGCTAATATATAGAGAGATTTAGAATTTCTAAAGACATGGGTTGCACTTTCAAACCTCAATAAGAAAATTTCTCATTTTGCTGTAGTCAATAAAACAATGAGATTTCCTGAGCTCTCTCAAGGACTGATTTCCAAGTAGAACAAATTGTTTAAAACTTCTCTGCCCTTTAACTTTATTAAATGCCTGACATTTAACATTAGCTGATGGCATGAGTCCTGTTCTGTGCGCTATATTCTTGAACATGATGCAATACATAAAAAATAAATCTGGATGAAAATGCTGTCATTAGTTTGGAAGTTACTGTTTAATCTGAGTTATTTGGGGAGAAGAAAATGACTCACAGGAGCTAAGTGTTCATACAGATTGTGATATTGTAGGAGGTTGGCATGACTCTTCATTAATCTTATTTCAATTATAACTCTTCACAGCCTATAATTAGAATGTTACTGCTTTGATGAATTTGTACTTTACATATATCAGCCACTCTTTTCTAATAAAACATAGCTACTCACTTGGTATTTTAAGATTTTGGATAATTCAATGAATGCTTACACATGTTTTTTGCACTCTATACACCTGGTATCATGATTTGAAGTTGCAAAAGGTTTTCAATAAATTTTGATTGTGTCAAATCAAACTCACGCACACATAACTGTTCCAAAATGTGTTTTGTGATGGAAGACCTTCATAAACCTTGGGTGTTTATATGGAGTTTAAGTTAATGATCTGTAATTTTTATTTATTTATTTATTTTTATTTTTTTTGTAATTTTTAAAGATCTGCATATCATATTTACATTTGTGGGATACCTGGTCTCCACTATAATAACTGAACTCTGATCTTGTGTCTCAGTATCATCAGTACACAAAGTACAAACAAGTGGGAATATTTGTTTTTCACTAAATTTTTATTAAGAAATCTAAGTAGCTGATCTACAAAATATAGTTTTTATTTTTATTTTTTAAAATATATTTTGTACTGGGTCTCACTAAGCAGCTCAGACTCATAGCGATCCTCCTGTTTTTGGCCTCCGCAGTGCTGTCATTATAGCCATATGCCATCATGCCTGGTCTCTGTGGCCAGCTCAGTGTGACTGGGTAAGGGGCCAGCTCAGCATTGTCTTGCTAGGGATCAAACCCTCGTCTCTGCTCTTGCCTAATGAGGCTCTTAGTCCGCTGAGCTATCTCACTGCCCTGAGATGTAATTTTTTAATCTTTCGCTTATTCTCTACTATGGAATGTGGAAAAAGATGATCACTTTCATATATTCTACTGTTTGTCTTTGACATTATATGTCTGTCAATGTTATCTTATTGATCATATCTAGTTTTGCTATACACTTTATGATTACAGAATTAGCATGAAATTTTATCTTGATACATGTTTTCCTCAATCCCTCATCACCCTGGTACAGTAAGCCAAGTTAAACAAATTACCACTCTCATTTTCTCTTTTGTAATTTTCTTCGCCAGAGTGAGACATCTGTGAGGCATTATAATGTCAAGATGTAGCTGCATACACATTGCTTCTTCTAAAATGCCCCAGTATTCTGAGAGTAAGCCCTGTGCCTTTGATGGCACATTCACCCCTCTTCTTCTTATGAGAAGCAGGTATTTATAGTGTTGATACCATGGTGGGCCTCACAGAAGAAAGCACAACTTAGTTCTTGGATAGAAACAGAGAAAAAGACATTTAAGGAAAGCATGAGCCCGAGATCATGTATTCTAGACTTGCTGTATTTTTTTTAGAATATTAGACTTACAAGTACAAAACAATCAGCAAACTATATAGAACTGTTTTCAAACAGGCATTACATCTACATATTGGGGGTGAGGTGGTAAGTATTACAGAAAGTCTGCAAAGTGTAGGAAGAGATCACCAAGTGCTGCTGGAGATCTGCTATACAATGAGCAGAGTTCAGAGAACCCCGCAGATTTCAAAGATGCAATTCTTCTCTATTGTTTTTACTGCTATATATATTTACATTCTATAATGTTCATATTCCTTATGTAGAATTGATGTATGTATATAAAAGACCTTAAAGCTTTCTTTCATTGCTTTTCCTTCCCCTCTCCTTCCACATCTTGGTTTCCTTCCTATTTGATAAATGTCTGTCTCCTTCGTTTCTATCTTTTATTTTGAAGGTGCCATTCTTCAAATGCAACCTATTTCAAATCTCTCCATCTAAGCTAATTCTTATATTTAGTATGCTATTTCTAAGGAAAAATACTTGGTAAGGTGCTGGGGAAACTTCAATAGCAAACAAAGGTTCAAAATTTGAGCAGTTTTGAATGAGGAGAAAAGCTCCTGCCAACAATTTAATGTAAAGCAGAATGTCAGGGTAGTAAGGGACAAGTAAAATGTTTTTAAGATACAAGATCAGAGCATAGCAACGCTGAGGTTTCCTTTTGGAATTTCAATAGGACTAGAATAGAAAGCAATGCATAAGCCATCATTCATTCTTTCGCTCACCCTCTCATGGTGAGAGGACAAGTCATTCAAGGACCTTTCCACTGGCATTAGTCATCTGTGGTGCACCAGCAATACATTAGATACCAAGAAAAGAGAAGAGAACAGCAGCTCACAGGGTGTCTTAGTCAATTTCTTGTTGCTAAGATGCAATTCCCACAACTTATGTGGAGGGAGGATTATTCTGTCTCACAGTCTGCGGAGGTTTCAGTCCACAGCAGGCTGGCTCCAAGGCAGGGGGAATGACAGGAAGCATGGTAGAGGAAATCACCTCATAGAATGGCAGTGGGGAGCAGAGATGGGAGCAAGGGAGGAGGAAAGGAAGCAGACCCTTCCAGGCCACGCACCGAGAGACCCACTTTCTACAACCCGGCTTCACTTCCTAGCATCACACTTAGTCACAAACTCACTCACAAAAATATATTAGTCCGCTGATGAATATCACACCTCTGTGATCCAGTCACCCCAAAGCTCCACGTATGAGCCCCATAGACCTTGGGGGATGCTGTATATAGAGCATAACATAGGGGAGTGGGCGTATTTAAGTGAAGGAGAACACAGCAGAGAAGGATTAATAGAAGGTGTACAGGTCAAGAAGGATCTGCTGAAGAAAACACTTAACCTGAGTCTTAGCAGTAGTGCAAAGAAAGAACATAAAAAGATAATTGAGAAAAGACAGAAAATCGATTATCTCTATTCTGAATTAAATAGAATAACAGAGGTATTTTATACAATAAGACAGTGGAATAAAGAGTGGATTAGGATGAATAAATCTCTATGAATATATAAAATTGGAGTTGCAACCTAAACTCAACTTGAGGCAATAAAGAGTCTGAGGGAAAATAGCCATAGAATGAGGTAGCTCTGGAGATGAATCCTACTTTTGCCTAATCACATCATATCCGGTGAGTTATCAGGTCTTCGTTTGTAAATAGCAACTTTAAGAAATAACTATCATAGAGGTTGCTTTAGGTAATATAACTACACTATAGCTATAAGATGGTAAAATGATGGCTTCAGAATGTTGAATTCTCAAGGCGTATCAGTAAAGTTGGAAATGATTTCAAACAGTTAAGGAAATTCTAGAGATTGCTTTCAATAATGATAATACCCCAGGGAAAAGAGAGATGGTTTCGTATGCTTACACCATAGTTAAGGTGAGATTCCACGAGCTTTATATTACATTTCCTGTTGCATTTTACCGGTCAGAAGTGGTCAGTGGACCATTACTAAAGTAATTATTATCAAGAAAATCAGATAGACATGGATGCACCAGTTGGAGTTGAATGTAAGGAGGTTTTGTTGGAGGGAGGTGGGAACTTACAAACAGAAACCTGGTAGAAAAATAAGGATATATAAAATTAATTCTATTTTTTTTCTAAATTGTAGTACTATAGGAGAATATATGATACAATTCTGGTATTTTATTGCTATTATTTTTCTTTCCTATTTTTTAATTTTTATTTTTATAGCTTCAATTTCTTTTACTTGTTTATTTCCTTTTGAGTGTTAAGTGAAATACATGTCTAAATCTGCTTAATTATCAATGATAAAATTCCTATTAGTCCAACATAACATGCAAAATTCATATACTTTTGTTCTTCTCTTACATTAATTTTTGTGGCCTGCTCCTTACTTTTTAGTAAAAGTTTCTTAGTTTTTTTTAATGTTGCAGATTTAGAAAAAATCTCACACTAAAAATGTTTTCTAAGATCTACAAATGGACTTTCCCTTGGATTCTTCTATGAAAGATATTTTTAAATTTGTGAAGTGAATCATTACTTTTCCAGGTAGATTTTTTTGCTTATAACATATTGCTGTTTGTAAAATGGAAGAAAGAAAGAAAGAAAGAAAGAAAGGAAGGAAGGAAGGAAGGAAGAAAGAAAGAAAGAGAAAGAAAGAAAGAAAGAAAGAAAGAAAGAAAGAAAGAAAGAAAGAAAGAAAGAAAGAAAGGATCTTTTCTTTCAAGTTTTTTATCTTAGAAGAAGGAAACTTTTTTTTTTCCTTTGTAGTGCATAATTTCTGTTCTTGTTCTTGGAATTGTGGTCATTTTAATCCCCTTCTAGAATATCTTTTAGTACTCTGTGTGGGGTACTAAATGAATTTCTTTAGTAGTTCTTTGTCATAGGAGCATTTTACTTCTCCACTGATTTTGAAAGATAGTTTTGCAGAGTAGATGAGTCTAGGTTGGATTTGTTGTCTTGTAGGGCTTGGAATACATCACTATGCTCTTCTTGACTTGACAGTTTGTGTTAAGAAATCTGCTGTTGCGGGCTGGGGAGATAGCTCCGAGGCACAAGTGCCTGCTAGGCAAGTGCAAGGTCGTGAGTTCGAACCCTGGTCCCACAAAAAAAAAAAAAAAAGAAATCTGCTGTTATTCTGATGGGTTTTCCTTTACACATGATCTGTTTCTTCATTGTAGTGGCTTTTAGTAGGTTGTTCTTGTGCTGATTTCTAGGATCTAGCCTATTATATATCTGGGTGCCAATTTAATTTGGTTAATATTACTTGGGATTTTATATGCCTCAGTTGTCTGAGTATCATAATATTTCCCCATATTTGGGGAGTTTTATGATATTACTTCTGCCCATATTCTTTTTATGTTGTTTGTGTTGGCTCCTTTCTTATTGATGCCTAATTAGTCTTATGTTGTTCATCTTTGAATCATCTTGCAGCTGTTGAATTATTCTTTCCTGAATTCTAGTTGTTTTGAAGAGATTTATTTTCCTTACCATTTCACTAGCTACAATGGTGTCTTCAAGGTCTGAAATCCTCCTCCCCCTCCTTCCTTCCTCCTCCTCCTCCTTCTTCTTTTTCTTCTTCTTCTGGGATGGGGGTAGCAGGGACTGAACTTGGGACCTTGAACTTGCCATACAGTCGCTTACATTGCTGAGGTATATCTCCAGCCAACATTTATTTATCTTTATTTATTTATATACTTATTTATTTGCTTTTTTGTTTATTTGTGGCAGTAGGGATCAAACTCAGGGCCTTGCACTTGCCACATTTTTCCACTGAGCTATCTCTCTCATCCATTTCCAATATTTAATTCAATTTTAAATTTCCTATAAATC
>PVJA010009432.1:28573-45608 GCA_004027025.1 Myocastor coypus
CCTGCTTCAATTTTTTTCTATGTTAATGTTTCCTGGATTTGTTCTGGGTGGGCTCAGGGCCTGAGATTGAATTTTTCTCCTTTTTTTGTCATTTTCTATTTCAGAGAGCACTCTTTATTTTGATTTCTGTGATACTTTTTCATGAAATTTGCTAGCACATTTGGTACAAATCTCACTCTGCACCTCAGACTTTTAGTGGTCCTCCTGCTTTCAGCCTCCTAAGAGCTGGGATTACAGGCATGTGCTACCATGCCTGGTCTCAGTGGCAAGCTCAGTGCACAGGCAGCTAGTGCGGCATACGGTGTGTGGTGCAGGGGATCAAGTTCCAGTCTCACACTTCCCAATATTATTTATTACCCAAAGGAGAGCATATGGTTAAGGCAGCTGTGGTATCCTAGTTACAGTAGTACAATTGGAGAAACTAATAACAGCTAGTGAAATTTAGATATTGATTTTGTAACTAATGGTTCTGTACTTTAGACCATAAGAGCAAATATTATAGTTATATAACAGTTCAGTTCATAAATTGAGAATCTGTATTTAAATCATTTTCCCTGAGTTCTGTCTGGACAGCTCCCCTTCACATACCTGGAGTCTTCCAGGCAGAGTAGCTCACGCAAGTTATCTCCTGCTGCCTCTGTGCCACAAACAGCCTCCACATAGGCCTGGGCCTCAGATGAGGCCCTGCTGAGCCTAGCAGGGTGCCTCAGCTCACTGAGTCTTGCTCTGCAAAACTCAAACACAATCTGGCCTGTCTGCTATGCTCAGCTCCTTCCAGCTCCACCCTGCCACACTGACCCAGCTGAGCCTGACTTCCATAATTTTATTTAAAAAAAAAATAACTGTTCTTTTTGCTTTATCTTGTGGAGTGTACGTGCTCATGCAAATGCGGAATCTCTGCATGTTTTGGGAGTAGGATAGTTTGGAGGTGACATGCCCTTATTTAAGCTACAATGGGATCTCTCATTCCTCTGTGTGTGCAGCACTGTGTGCTCCAATGGGACCCCAAAAGGCTTCTCAGCTTATGATTTAGTGTGTTTATATTAGCCTAATAATTATGTTTAATGTTTATTCCTGGCCTTTTAAACACTCATCCTAAATTATTGTTGTTATAAACATCAATTTCAATGAAAAGCTATTTAGATGCAAGAGACAATTCTCAGAAGCTTGTGGATTCAGCTCCCATATTATTCACGTTTCTTTCCTTGTAGTCACACACCAGCTTCAGTAATGAATCATCTGATACGAATACTAAAATACTTGTGCTCATTTTACTCTAACTCCTCTACTATCACTGGATTTATGATCAGAAAATCTTACTTGGGGCAGGGCATTTTCTTTCTTGCAGTTAATAGAGGAACAGCATATTCTTGAAAGGTTTGATGACTAACCTAAAGCCATACATCAATTAAAAGAAGAGTTCCAGTTAGAACTCAGCCCTCTGGTCACAACTACCTGGGCTTCATGCTACATTTTAGTATTGCTCTTAAATATACACAACATAATTCTTAGCTTGCTGTGCTATGTTTCTTTTCCAGATCCTCCGTTTATCTCGGCCTCTTATGCATCTGTCTATCATTACTTCTCTAAATTACAGTTTAAATTTATGTATGTATGCATGTATGTATGTATGTATGTATGTATGTATTTTAGGGAAGGGTCTACAGGGCACTCAGGGTCTCAGCACAAGGTTGGACTCTTAGTGATCCACCTGTTCACAGCCTCCCAAAAGCTGGGATTACAGGTGTACGTCACCATGTCCAGTCTCAGTTGCGATTTCAGCTCACCCTGAGGGCAAGGCTGGTATGGCAGACCTGAGGATCAAACCCTTGACCCTTGTGTCTGCTTGCAGGTTCTTTAATCCAGTGAACTATTTGGCCAGTCCACAGTTTAAAATTTTAAGACAGAACAATTATGGGTGTTAAATAGAATATAAAATCAGATTTTATAAATATCCTAATATAGTCCATTATTTTTCTTTTTATTTTGGTCATCTGTGGTAGCATTTTGCAATATTTAGTCTTTTGGGACATTGGCTTGTTTGCTTTGAATATTTGCTCCCACAAATTGCGCTTTGAATACTTTCTTATTATTCACTCGTGACTAAAATTATCAAGATAATAATTGACTTATATTTTTAGAATCAATAAGTTTAGTGCTAATTGCCACAAATAAATTTACTCCAAACACTTTCTAATTGGGATCTAACTGATATCAAGTGAGTTTGTGTTCTAAACAGAAAAGAGAGAGTAGAACTTTGGCCTGTGTGAGGTAGGAGCTAGAGCCGCGATTCATAGGCAAAAGTAGGCTTGGAAAATGCTCTGGCTCAGGAATTCTGGTACATAGAACTGTCAGAATTAACGTAAACTCTGATAAAAATTGTGAACTACAGTGGGAAGCAAACTACTATGCAGAGTTAGACGTGGCCTACCAAGGACTTGGAGAAATTATAATGGATACCATAAGATGCCTATACTTAAATGACTAAAGAGATGAAGGAAGTAATATGCACCAAAATGAGGAGAAGTTATGATAAATTAAGATGAAATAAGTATTTACATATTAAAATGTTTCATGTTCTTTCTAATCCTGTCATGTTATTACTCTGCAACCAACTGTATCTTTGTCCTTTGATTATACATGTATATGTAGCATACAGTCCTGTAGTACCTATGTAACTGTTTCCAATTCTGTCAAACAATTACAAATAATGCAATGAACAAAGTTAAAATTGTTCCTGTAATTTTTTTTTTTTTTTTTGTCTTTTTGAGACAGGGTCTCACTATGCAGTTGAGGCTGGCCTTGAGCTCAATTTTGTAGCCCAGGCTGGTCTCCAACTCATACCAATCCTCCTGCCTCAGCCTCCCAAGTGCTGGGATTACAGGTGTGCGCCACTACGCCCGGCTTATTCCTGTAATATTGGTTGATATTTATGTCTATAAAATTCTTGAAAACTAACATTTAAATATTCAAGGTTTTACATTTATTTTTATATATATTTAATGTTTTACATAAATAAATTTCATATAAAGAACTGTTTAATCAGAAACTACATTTTTATATTTTTAATATTACAGTACGATAACATGCTTACCTCATTTCAGATTCAGTGTATTATTTTTGGCATTTTATGATGAGCTGTTCCATGCCTAAGGCGATCTTTCAAACCCCTCCCAAGCTATAGGCACTGTGTTTTATTGAACATTTTTATACTTTGTTTCATATTCAGCTCTTTCACTCTTAATTCAGTGTGTTGGTTACTACTTATCTCAGTTGAATTTTAATGCTAGCCTTTCCAATTGTTTCCTAAATGTTCAATTTCTTACTTATGTGCACTAAGCTTCTCATACCTTACCGAATTCCAATCAACATTCCTCAGGGCACTTTGCATCTTTTCAAAACCTTCTTTTCCAGAGTAAAAAATGCTTGTATTGTTTCTCTTCATAAACAGCCTACACTCTTGAGCATTTCAAATCAAATAATAAGTTGATAACTAGACTTGGGATGTTCCCAAGCTTCAATCTGATTTATCATACTTGGCTTAATTTTTAGGAAAAGTTCCAGGAAATAAATAAATCAGCAAAAACTTCTTCCATTTAAAGAGTATCACAGAAACCTCTCAGATACAGAAAACAATGTGGCAAGAGGATAGAACTTTTCTCTCTAATTAAACTGCCATTATCCTAATCAATATCAGTATAATTAAAATCTTTCATGGTCTTTATTTCAGGCTTTCTGAGTCTGCTGTCGCTCTTAAGAAATGTTACTGCCTTCTGTTTCTCTGCAGGTTGTTTTTATGTCCAAAGGACCATGCCCAAGACTGAGTGGACCCACGCTTTTGAGACAGATAAAAAGAGAAGCACAGGACAGAGAGGGATGAAAGGGGGAAGGCGGGAATGGAAGGAAATCGCCGTTAGCAGATAGGCTTGATCATTCATCATGGGGATACTTGCTTAATTCACAACGTATTTTTTCTGGATCATATGAAAATGGACAGTAAGTTAATCTGTATTTACGGTATTTTGTATATCACATTTATAACACATTCAAATATTTCCAAATGCTCAAGGCTGTGTTCAGGGCCAAGAAAGAAACTATATCTAGTTCCTCTTGACACATGTGCTCTCAACAGAAATCACAATAAAACATCAGTGCAGAAAAGAAAGCATTATACTGCTTGATAATTTTATCTGTAGGATGTCAAGCAACAAAATCAGTGTAGCTGTGAAGGGTTTGATTATTTAAACCTCTTTGCAGGTCACTTATGTGTTTTTAACTTACACTCAGAGGACACAAATCTGTGTCTTGGAGGTATGGTTTTGAGAAATTTACAAAAAGGTATTGAAATTTTTGAAACTTTTGTCAACAGTTAAAGTCTTGAGAAACTTATCAAAACCTCCAGATTTCTGAATGTTTTTTCAAATACACCAATGAGCTTGAGGCTACTCTTAGAGATTTCCAAGCATCTACCTTACCATAAGCATAATGTATGTCCTGTGCCAGATATAGGTTTCTTAAGCTTCTTCAAGTTTTCATTTGTGTATGATGTTTGACGTGAACCTTCTGACTCATGACACATTTTATCCATTTGGCACGTAATTTTACTAACGATTTTGGATATAAAATCTTCCTTTATATGCTATGCGGATCTCATTGTAAAGCACTACGAATGATATTTTCATGAAGGGATAACAGCAACAATTCTTTCCTCAGATGAAAGTTATTCGAGTGTGGAAATATAGCATGATAATGCTCTGCACAATTCCCTTTTGTTTTTTCACCCACTCTCCCTCAGCCTTGCTGTGTGGATGTACCTTCACGGAAGGAAAGGAACCAGCATTCCTTGGCAATTGCAGGAGCTCCACAGAATCTCATTTATAAATGTTAGCTTTTTATACATGGGCTTTCTTCTACAATTATCCAATTTTATAGGAAAGGTAATCAACGCTGAAAACATGCTAGTACGTGGGCAAAGCCTTTATTTATTTATTTATTTATTTATTTTTGGGACCAGGGTTCGAACTCAAGACCTTGCACTTGCCCAGCAGGCACTTGTGCCTCAGAGCTATCTCCCCAGCCCCAAAGCCTTGATTTAAATGTGTGTTCCTGAGATTAAATTTTCTGTTTCTATATGTATAAAATGTAGAAATAAATTGTGTTATGTTGCCTTCTGGTATACATGTTATGTTACCCCATCTAGTATATGATCAATAAATATTTCAGTTATTTGATTTATAGTTAAGACTAATATTCGTTAAACATTTTTCATGGCTTTTTTATTTTCTGCTTATAAAGATTTGAAAATGAGATAGGTCTTAATTGTTTCAAATGCTTAATGCTTGGCAGTCTGAGCACTTAGTAACTGCTCAATCAACATCCTTTGTGAGAAAGATTAAGGTGAAACATAAAGGAATTTCTACCCTATAAATAGATTTACATGGTATAAATAAATGTGGGTTCAGTTTTTCCTCACAAGGAGAACAGTATGAAATCTTGTTTTATAGAAAGTTATTGCTACATAGATCTAGAAAAAGCATTTGTTATTTAAAATGATGCATTGCAAAAGGATTAGAAAAACGAATCCCTGTGTTGAAATCATCAGTGCTGCAGTAGAATGAACCTTTTTCTTTACGAAGTGAGTGATGGGAAAAAGCACCTGTATCACTTTGAGCAATTTCAAATGGGGCAATTCAGGTAGCACAGTGTAGAGAGATTTGGGCTGAAAACATCCCATTTCATCTGAGACAGCGTTCCATAGCCTCACAGCCCAGCTAACTAACAGTGCCGAGGGTAAAGAGAAGTAAGCCATCCATTCTTCTGCTACACAGCAAACATCCTGACTAACCAGAGAGACTGACTGAAAAAGCGTCCCATTCCTGGCCCAGCTGCCCCCCACAGACAGCCTTTCTGCTCTCGCCTTGGTTGTCTACTTATTTCCACAAGTGTACACCAAGCAAATGATCTTGATGATACCAGGTAGGGCAGGAAAATGAACCCATTACTGCTAATACATTTTTTTACACTGAATTTCTGGGAACAATATGTGTTTTGACCCCCAAAGCTCCACTATGACATTTTAGCAGTAATTTCAAATTTTCTTTGAATAATAAATTTAGTCCATCCAATGTATTCACATTAGTTTAATTAGTTCTCATTGTGCTATTTTTAATAGAAATGAACTTTTGTCAAGTTGTGTTTATTACAAAGTTTTGCTTTACCTGGGACAAAGTGGCATGTTTCATTACCTGTATACAATTATTCAACGTGCCCTTCTCGAAGTCTTTTTTCCTTAGTTCCTAAGGTGGTTGATTAATTGCTAAGTGTTATTCTCAAAGTGACACTTGTTCTTGAATTTTTATCTTGCTCGTCTTTCTATTGAGTTTAATAAACAGTGTCATCTAAAAATATTCTGTTCTGCATATAGAGTGCATAAGGCTGATTATGGACCCTCTGTACTGTCATTTACCAAGTCACCATGTTCTTACCCACACAGTACACATCTCAAGCAATCCTCAGTCAGTTGCCCCATGCCTGTAAGAGATATGTGAGCTAAGAAAGGATTCTTGCATGCAAATTTTTAATTCAATAAATTGGCCTTAGTAGTTTGCAATCAAGAAGAAGGAATGGCACTAACCCCACAACTAACGCCATGAGCTTCACAGGCAAGACCATTACCATTTAATGGGCATGCTTAGCGTGCTAGTTATCTTTTATTTTAATTTTAGAGTTAAGAAGATGGGTTCATAAAGGCTGAGTTATTTGCCTGTTTAAAAAAAATAGCACAAATTAAATTTAAACACAGGTATGATGAATTTCTATGACTTTTTTTTTTTTTTTTTTGCTGTTTAGTTACACTCAATCCCATGGGTAAGAATGGCCACAGAAAAATAAGTGCCTCTGACCTTCACCAGGTGTGAAGTTCTGACTTCCTTCTCTGGGGAGCATGTCACATGAGGAGACACCATGCCTGCTGCTTTCACTGCAGAGAGTGCTGTTTGGAGACCTCCCTGTGGCCTTGAGGTAGAAGGAGCTGGGCTCCTAGGGGACTCTCCAAATGTCTAAAATGTTTTGAGTGTCCTGCTTATCCCTGGAAAGATAACCGCTAACTCCTGTTTTCCCCAGGGTCCTTCTGGCTTTCCACATAGAACTAGATTCTGCTTCTATAAATGCTCATCTTGTCTGCTCCTTTGTCCCCTGTCATCACTTCTTCTGAACCTGACACCAGCTGTGTGCCATCTATTAACCTGTCATATTCATTGATCTCCCTAAGAAATCAAACTGTCCCTCTAATTCCCGTCTGATCTTTGCTTGCCCGAGCGTACTGACAAAACTGTCCCCTAGCAAAAGAAAACTCGTCTGTTGGTTTTATCACTAACAGCCACAAATGTTATATATCCAATATATTATTTTCTATGCATCTTAAACTTTATGGCCTTATTGAAAAGGAAAACCATCTGCAGATAACTCTGATTTAATTTCCAAGACCTATATCACATACAACTAAAGTAAACACATGAATTAAGAAAATTGATAAAAGTATAAAAATTTTCCATTGGCATTTTAATTTTTTTTTAACACAAAGTACTGTGCTTCATAACTTTTATCTGAATTCAAACTGAATACTTTCTCTCCTGATATTGCTGGAGAATGAAGACGAAAGATGATAAAATCTCCAATATAGATTTATGTATTTACAATGAAGATCTGGACCTTGCCCCTTTTATTAAATGTAAGACTACTGGAAAATTCTCCACTTTTCAGTGAACCTGCTGTTCGATTCTTACATTATGTTTCTTCGATTTATGTAGGATTATCTTACGTAGGATTTGTTTACCAAGACTGAGCCTCAACTTCAGAATTCTACTCTATTGGCTTATAATTTATTTATGCACTTATAAAATTATCAACTGTTAGAAGCTAACTGTGTGCTAGGAATTTGCTTTAGTCAATGTATAATCAAGATAACATGTTATTCCAATAATCTCAAGCATAGAGAATTCAATTTAGGGAATTAGTTAAAAGCATTCTCGAAAGGCCAGAGAATCAAAAAAAGGAAAAAAGAAGTGGTGACTCAGAATCAGAAATTGCTCCCTCCCTGAGGCTGAGGTGAGGGACTAACGTGCAGAGAAGGTGCTGTTGCGTAGCTAGCTCTGGCATCAGGAGCTGCTGCTGAGCTGCGAAGGAGGAGCCTCTTCTGGGCGCACTGCTAAAACTGCCCCAAGAGTGGTGGGATGGAAATGCCCAGCAACATTGCTAAAAAGCTTTGGGTGACAATTCCCTGTGCTTGGAACTCATCCTTTCTCTTTAGCTGTCATGGACTTTAGCTGCTTAACTTAATGAAAAAGTTAACTTTTTTATTTGTAAAATAAATCATTTTGCTTCTTAGCATTTGTGCAAGATTTCTGTGATGTCCAACGCCACTATTTCCTCCTCTATTTCCTGTACAAAATACATTGTTGTATGTACTAAGGTGCATTTCAGGTTTCCACATCTGTTAATCTACCCTAGTAAGGTAAGAGCATCTGAGAGTTGGGTCTTTCTTTGTTTTTATTCTCTTGATTACCACAGAACCTGAGGATTTCCAAGTAATATTTGTCAAATTCATTTAAATTGTTTTGGTTTAAAATATGCCAAGGGACAAAACTGGTATATTGTGAAGGATTGAATGTTCTGGAAGAACTGAATCTATTTTTCAAGTGTTGTTGAACCACTGATACTTTGAAAGCCCTCAGTGACATGATGTAATTTAGTGAGTCTGAACAGGAGACAGGGATCGTGAAGTGCAACTCCACGTCTGCAGTAGACAGTAGGAGTCGGGCATCTTGATCTTTGCCTGACTTTTATGAACCTCTATTCTTTTCTCATTTGGGACACGGGAGTTTTATTTTACCTCACTTTATTGTGGAGGTGGGACTTTTTTTGAGATAAAAATTATTCTTTTTTAGAACTTTCAAAGTTTCTGGCTGACAGGCTGGCTCAGTTTTATAATCAACCATTTCTAATCATGAAATGTTCTAATTATAAAAATAATGTAGTCAGACATTCAAAATTATGTTCCCATTCACTTTGCCAAGTACCTTTCCAAAACCTTTTTGCTCTGGCGTCCTACCTTTTTAAAATTATCTTTTGCAACACAGAGAACTAGGAAAGTTTAACTTCAGAACTATTATAGCTTAGAACAAACTTCACATTAAAAATATAAGCAGTCTAAAAGAAATCACAGTGCAGTTCTTCTGTCTCTGAAATCCAATTTTTAGTTTAATTCTAGCAGACCCGGTCAGCAGAGCTAGCTGGTCGCTTAGCTGAAGGTGAATGACAGTGATCCCTAGTGATTCCTCCCGACTTGGACGTGGGTTTGTTGTTCCTTCTGAGAAGATGCCTTCCTGACACAGAAGCAAACGCGATCTGGGCCCCTGGATGTCAAACCAGATCTCAAAGCTTCATGGGGAGGCGGGGAGAGAAACCCAAAAGGGGAGCGCCATGTGCTCAGGCCCACTCAGCTTCCCCTCAGCAGGCTCATTCTTAGCCTTTAAAAATATTTCAAAATATAGAAGTTAGCTTATTCCATAGGGTTCTGTTTGTAAAAGGAATTTGCTGTAAAATAATTGACAGCACTGATAGTTTCCACAAATGTTAGCAAAATAAACGATAGCTGGAATGGTAGGGTAAAGGAGATCCGCATTACTCCATACTCAGAGAGCCTCTTTTCTGATTATTTTCTTCTGCTCTTTAAAAAGATTTCTCTTAAAATTAAGCAAAATAATTTCCCTAATCTTTCTGAAGCTTAGTTTTCTCGTAATGCATGTTGTAAGATTTAAATGCTATAAAGTTTTTAAATATGGTTCAGAAATTGTAATATTTTATTCAAATATGAGGTTTTGTTTTCCAGGCAAACAAGCAATAAATTCACAAAATTCTAAAGGAACAACCCAAGTATTTCATTATTAATAAACTTTTTGAACATTTATTGTGACTGTTAATTTTATATGTCAGATTGACTGAACAAAGGGTCCTCTAAATTTTATCAAATATTATTCTAAATGTCTCTATGAGGGTATTTTGGGTAAGATCAACATTTTTTAAAATTATTTTCTATCTTCCAGACAAGAGAAGCAAAAAAAATACAACTTAATCAGTAAGGATTTAGGACACATTGAGGGAAGAATTCCTAGCCAATAAAAAGTAAAACATGAGAACAATAGAAGAGTGTCATCCATTTTATAGTATTCCAGTGTTCTCCCTATCCAGCTGCCAGCATAAAATCAGCTCTTATCACCTGGAAAACACATAGAAATATGCTTCATACAATGAAGTTCTGTTTTCCAAGTAGGATTCTGTATAAAAAAAAAATCCCAAAAATATGAACTTTCCCCTATTGTGTCCATGGTGAAGGTCAACATTAAAATCAGTAAACTTGAATAAAGTAGATTGGTTCTTAAACTGTAGGCAAGATTCATCTAATCAGTTGGAAACCTGAATAGAGGTTAAACAGAGAGAGAGAGAGAGAGAGAGAGAGAATGTTCTGGGTGTGGAAGATACTATTTCAATTGGATCACAAATTCTTCTTGTTTCTACATTTCTACAGAGGCTCCAGCCTTCTAACTGGACCTAGGATGTGAGTCGTAGATTTTATACTTGTCAGGATCTATAGCTACATAAACAATTCTTCATAATGAATCTGTATCTAGATTCTAGGTCATTTTTATATTCTATGTTTGTATTTATTTCTAGCAAGTGACATACATCTATTATCTATCTTGTATATTGCTGATTTTTCCATTAAATCCTAACCAATGTACTTACCAAGGTGATTTTGAAATAGGTTTGTAGACTCTTTGATATTATTTCCTCCAAACGTGGAAGCTAGTTCCGCTTTCCTGATTATAGGTGGGACTTAGTAACTTGAGCCAAGTGAATAGGATGAGGTGGAAGTTGCACTATATGAAAAGGCTATGAAATGGCATTGTGGCTTCTTCCTGCTTCCATTTGTAGGTGATTTTCTTGATGTAAACTGACTGTCATGTCCTGTGAACACTTAAGCAGCCCCATAAAGAAGTTTGTGTGATGAAGAAGTGAGACTTCCAGGGAACATTCATCTTGAAAAGTATGTGCTCTAGCCCTTGGGAAGCCTTTGAAGACAGGGGCCCGGGCAGTCCTCCTGACTGCAACTTGAAGAGAGATTCTGAGCCAGAGCCACCTAGGGAAGCTGCTTCAAGGTCCTGCACACATAGAAACTATGTGTGATGATCTATATTTATTGTTTCATCAACTATACTTTCATTTACATTTTTGCAGTAATATCTGACTAATATATTGACTATGTTGAAAGAATTTGCAGGGTCCTCCAGTACTAGAAACAAGATTGTAAATAACTACTGGACCGGGTGCAAAATTAGTAAGGAAGCTTTTTCATTATATTTTCTATTTACATAAGGCATGAGAGAGTGGCTAGCATCCAGAAAACTTGGCTCAAAATCTGAAGTACACTTGCTGATCCGGGAAGAAAGTGAAGACAGCACAAATGAGGGTCAATGAGGCCAAGGGCAAAGAAGTGGGCCTTGAGGGAAAAGCAAGCCCTTCCTCAGCACAATGGGGAAAACTGGCTGTATATGCACGAAGGTCAGACACCCTGTACTCTTAAAATAGATATTCAATACGTATGTATTGATTAACATCCGTCGAATTCTTTTGGCTGCTAGACAGACTGGGAGTCATCAGTGTTGCAGTATAGTTTAAGCAAACTTGAGCTCTGTCTGGATAGTAGAAAAATAAGTGGTGAAAATCCAAAACAACACATTATGTTTGCCGCCTCCTGTGAAGACCTTTTGATCCCACTTGCCTCAAAATTTTGGTGATAAAGAAGGAGCTTTTCCAGTGCATGGCTAGGAATGCTCAGATGGAAAAACTTGGGCGGTGGAGTCTGGCCAATTTATTCATGTAAGGAGCTGGATTGATTTCTTCATAGGTGGAAGAGTATAGAATTTTCCAAAGATGGCAAGAAAGACCTGATGTGAATTAATGGTGAGAGAGGTGCAGGAGGATGATTTTCAGTGGGAAGTAGAAGAGAAATCTGATATCAAATCTGGATATAGTAAGTCAAAAGATATTGCTTAATTTTTTTTTGTTGTTGTTAGTTTTTTGATTGGGACATACAGATCTGTGGATTATGTTCTGGATTGTGTCAATTTGATTTCCATGTTTTGGAGACTGGAATGAAAGTGCTTTTATGTTCAATTTTCCCTGGGACAATCTCTTTTATGTATCTGTTCTCCATGTTATTATAGCACCATCTTTATTTTAAAAGCTCCTGACTGGTGCTAGTACTTAGTGGTAGGGTTGTAAGAAAAAAGTGAGAGAGTAGTTAGAAATATAGACTGTAGCACAAAATTTCCAAGGAAAAATATTCAAGCATTATCAGTTAATAATCATATGGTGCTGAATAAGTTTCTTAATATCTCTATGCATATTCTGCCATTACTATAAGAAAATAATGAAAATAATGTCTATTAACATTATTGGGGTAGGAATGAACTTTTATTCAAAAAGCCTTTCAAACAGTACTTGACTTATTAAAGCACTATAAAACCTTTAGCTCTAATTAATTCTTAATACTTACCAAACTCTTCTAATTAGGTGTTGTGATGTCCCTTAGCAAATGAGGCCACTAGAATATTAAGAGGTTGAATTATTTTTCTGTAGGCAGAAAACCAGGGTAACTACAGGTTTTGGTATCAACTTGGGTCTCAGAACAGGCAACTGTTCTAGGATTTTAAAGGTCAGTTAGTCTCGACACCTGTATGTAACTCTGTAGTTTGGCTCTTGTATGTTCCCCAAAGGTGTGTGCTGAAAGCCTTGGTTCCCAGGATGGTAGCATTGGAGGTACTGGAACTTTTAGAATGTGGAGTGTAGTTGAATGTTTTAAGTCCTGAAGCTTAAAGGAATTTTGAAGCTCTTTGTCTCTTGCGCTGTGCTCCCTAGATGTGGTGCAAATCATTTTGCTTTGCCGTGTGCTCCCAGTCACTAATATAAATGACTTCAAAGCTATGGATCTACCCAGTCTTGAACTGGAATCTCCAGAGTTGTGAATAGAAATAAACCTTGCTGCTTAATAAGTTAATTGTATTAGATATTTTATTATAATTATGTGAAACTGACTGATATAGTGCCCTTTCTTCATTTTTAAAATCAAGTCAATATGCTTGAATTCTTATCCACATCCAATTCTGTATCAACTCAGTGAGTCAACAGATTAGGATACACAGGTCAGTGAGCAGAAGCGTTTTCCAGTGTAATATAATGATCAAAGCCCAGAAGGAACAGGGGTGTCTTGGCATGTGCCAACTTGAGTACATGACCATGATTTCTAGGCTTGGATACTGCCTTTCCCTGACAGACCTGTTTACCTGAATTCCTGCATGGACCTCAGCCCAGTCAACAGTAGAAATAATGCTTCTCTCCCTTTTAAAACAGCTCAGCTTTGAAAAATTTGATCCGCCCATTACTGAATTCCTATTGATTTGTTTGGTAAATTTGTATATCGTTTCTAATTTTTTAATATTTGATATTCTTTTTGAATAATAATGATAATAATAAAATAACAATAATAAAGGGCTGGTTCAACTCTGATCTTCTTTGGTTAAGAAAAAAAATGTCATTCCAATGCTTGAGCTCACTGATGTGTCCAAACTTAAATGCACATATTTACAGATGTATAGTTGTGTGACACCTACTTCAACCTAAGAGGCTGCGGGTGTCCCAACTCTACTTTCTCCTGGTTTAGTTTTCTCCTTATGGAGCTTTATTCCTCTAGTTGAATTTTAGCAAACATGTCAAACTCTTATTTAAACCCAACATTCAAGGCCGTAACAAGGAAAGATATCAGCATTGTTGTGATGATTGGAAATATTTAATTTAATGTGGGAACATTTTATATAATATTCATGCCCATATTTCATCTAATTTTATATAATTTTTAAGTAAGGTCTGAGATACCATGCATCCTAGCAGCACAAGTACTATAACGGCAAGTAATGATAATAATTAAGATGCTACTAACAGTCAGACACGTTCTAATAGCATAGCCACTTGAAATTGTCAGGCTGGTATATTCTCCTGTGTGGATATATATCTTACTTTTATTCTGTTGTTGTGGTGCTCAAGCTTAGCACAGTCTGTGTATGTGGGACACCTCTGTTCTCTGCATGGTGCTCATTCTGTACCTTGTGCACGGGGAATGTGCCTTGTTCTTTGCTGAAAGGGTGTGTTGCTCTCATATAGACAAGCATGCAGAGAACATTTTACTTCTTAAAAGAGCACATTTCCATACCTATCAAGGAAATGAAAGCTTTTCAAGAAAAATCTCTGTGAAAAGTCTAAAATTATTGAAGAATAACGGTTGAAGTAAAAAGAAACAAAGCGTTTAACCTTTTTCTTGTAAAAGTCAAAAACTCTACTTTTCTCAAAAGTCTCTGTAACCTCCAATTTTATTCAACACTTAAAGGAGCTAGCAGTCCCAAAGCCTCCAGTATTTCATTTACATCCCGTAGAACGCCCCTCACATCAGAACTAATCAGGCTTCCTTTCCACTGCTTCATCTTCCATCAGGAATCTGGTGGTGTAAGCCTCCAAGGTAAACACAAATGCTCATCTGCTCAACTTGCTTTGAACAGACAAACTCTCAGGACATTATCATTGAAGGTGGGCACTGTCTTGGCCACAGTTTGTCTCCTTCAAGTGTACAGAGTTCCGCCGAGCTCCCTTATACTTCTAAGTTCTAGTGCTTCGCTCCAGGTTCCAAAGCCAAACAATTAGACATATATGGGCTTTGCTACTCATAAACAAATGGAACAAATTTTGTTCCATTTTGTAAGAGGAAAAAAACAGGATATGTGAAATAGTTTTTAGCATTTAAACTTGCTGATTGTGGATTAGGCAGCATTATCTGGGTATCTATTTCTGCAAATTTGCATCATTATAACTTAGACATACAAAAAATGACTTCTGCAGTACAAAGTGATTTCTTTCTCACAATTGGAACATTTGTGGGCTTGCCTGTTTGGTTAGTTCTTTTTTGGTAGAAGATTCAGGTATCCTTAAAAGCAAAGTAAATATCAGCCTCAGCTAAAGGACTGTGACATGTTTACAGATTAAGGAAGTAGTTTCTGAGAGGATGAGTCTCCCATTGTATATCCACAGTGATTCAGACTTAGCCTATAAGTGTATTTTCATTTTCTGTACTTGCAGTTCTACACTGTAGGGTTGAAGGATGGGGTTTCCCAGAGTGGTTTTGTAGCAATAAAGCTCTTAATGGTCTGCTTATCCCTTTTCTGTTTCTTGCTATTTGAACCCTTCAGAAACTCCAGAAGACTTCCAGTTCAAAAGTGGACAAAGGACAGGGCAGTATTTATTTTCAAATCCCTCTTTTATGAGAGATTGCAGGAAAGTAAAGAGGGCGAATGTGGCTTTAGCACTTTTCCTTCCCAAACGTAATTAGCATTCTCTTGAAACTCATTGCTGTCTGGGGGAATGTTTCTACCCTTGGGTAGGTTCCAAAGCATTTTCAGGTGTTACAGGCAGAGAAGCTCAAGGGAATTAGGGATGCGCCTCCAGAGCGTAAGTAGCTTAAACTATCTTACTTACAGCTTGTCTGCTTAGTCCTAAAGGACTTAGGAAGTTTTTGAAGTCATAAGTTGCTTTACTTCAAATGAAATTGTACAGGGAATACATTCCTTAAAATATCCTTTTTGAATTCCTTTTAGATGTACAGATTACAATTTAGGAATAATAGCATAGTTTGTCATTTCATTCTCGAGATTTGACAGACCTAGGGAGGAAAATATCTCATTTGGCTCTTTGCTACAGAGTAGTTCCAAGAGGAATTTGCACTAGTGTCAGAGTGTGACTCATTATCTCATGATAGGACTCCAAATGGCTTGTGTGGTTGTTGCTGGCTTTGGCTGACAAATCTGTGCAAGTCCTAGGACAGTCATCTAGGTAGCAAACAGAGACTGCTTTGGAATATGACGTCTAACATAACCATCCCACTCCCCTCACTGAATGAAACCAAAGGGGAGAGTGTACATTTCTCCTCTGATAGTTTGATAGATTTTGTTTACTCCTAGACAGACTCTTATTTTGTGGAGGGGGGCAAGTGGGGGTTCTTAATCAGTTGAGAACCTTATGGTGCTGAGCTATATCCTCGGCCCAGTGACACTCTTAACTAAGCTCACCAAAACTTATCTTACTATATGGCAATGAACTCATACTAAATTGAGTTCTCTAAGGGATTTTTTTTTCTCTCTTGTGAATGTGCAGGGCATAATGTTTCAGTTCTAGAATGGCAGCAAGCATTTGAAAGATGTTGAATTAATAAGTTAGATTTCTATTAAAAGTATGTGACTTTCAGATTCAGCTGGTGTTGTTTTAGCCTATGAAAGCCATCAATAAGAATAGTGTGGGTTATTTAAATGTCTAATGTGGTGTTAAGCGCTTGCATATCATCATTTCAAATCATCACAACTCTATGAGTGATTTCCTAAAAATACTCAGACTAACAATGTTTGAAATCCAAGAAACTGGGGTTTAAACTTAAATTCTGCTCCTCATCAGCTCTCTGGGCTTAGTGAATCTGTATGAGGTGCCAACCTTCACGGGTTAATAATAACTTTTTCAAGAATGCTACAGAAATTAACGTTGCCTACTATTTAGGGAACATTCACATATTATTTTTTAAAAAATCCTTTATTATGAATAATATATTCTAGAGACAATTTATCAGTTTCAACAGAAAAAGAAAGGAAACCTTCCAGTCCAACAATTTCTTATTCTTATGCTTTGCTAAGTATGTACCAGTTAATCCCAATATCGATGCAATTCAGCATCTTTTAGTTCATTTTGCATTATCTCTGTTTTCATTATAAGTAATAATTTCTCTGGAACAAAAACTGTTCTGCTGGTCTGCTAGAAAGGAACAGTTAATGCTTAAACATTTTTCTTCCTTTTAATTTCTTATGACATTTAAAAACAATTTTCAATG
>PVJA010009432.1:45708-61075 GCA_004027025.1 Myocastor coypus
TTTTTTTTTTTTTTGTCTTTTTGAGTCAGGGTCTCACTGTGCAGTTGAGGCTGGCCTTGAGCTCACTTTTATAGCCCAGGTTGGTCTCGAACTCGCACTGATCCTCCTGCCTCAGCCTCCCGAGTGCTGGGATTACAGGCGTGCGCCACCACGCCCGGCTTTAATTTTTTTTTTTTAAAGTCAACTTAGGCAGGTTCGGGCATGGGAGTTCAATCTCTGGTGTGCTGTGCTGGCCCCATCCCCAGGACCCACTGAGAGTATCACTGAGACTGGGCATGGGGGTACTGGCCTCTAATCTCAGTGCTTTCAAGGCTGAAAACACTAAGATCACTAGGAGTCCTGTCTATGTTGTGAGACCTAGGAGTCCAATTTGTGTAATGCAACCCTGTAGACCCTGTGCTAAGTACATGAAAATAAATTTAAAAATAATTTTAAAAAGAGCAAGCATAGAAAAATAAACCCTTTTGATTATTTTAGCTGTTCATTCTACTCAAGATCTTTGACCATATTCTGATACATCCTGTTCATCTGGACACTGTGGTGTTTTCTAGGTAAAATATTGTTGTAAGACTTCTTGATATCATGTAACCTAACTCTGGTTTTCCTGCCCTAAATCTGGAAAAACTGCCCTGGTACCTGAAACAAAAAGTAGTCTGCATGCATAAGCAGTCAGAGGAGTTGCCAGCCATTCACACCTGGTCCCTTTGGTGAAATGGACATGGGTGTGCTTAGGAGATGCACTGCATTTGCGTAGCTCTGGCTGTTCATCCAGTGGTCTGGTATCTCTTTTCTCTAGCCTAGTTATAATGGGAAGGATTTATTAACATCTGTGACAAACCCTACCTACTTTTCACAGTTTTTTTTTTCTTTTTTTTTGGTTTTCTTTTGAGAAGCCAGTTTATCAGTTTATGTCTCTTTGCCTAGGAACTAGAAGAGACACGATGACTATACTACTGGCACGGTAGTATAGCATTGCAAAAAATATTGTAAAAGTTTCACCAAAATAAAGGTTTGCTATCATTACAAGCATCTCTTTAGTGCTTTATATGTGAATTGCATAACATGAACTGCTGAAGAATAAGTAGATCTTGTGTCTCAACCCTTTTCCTTAATATCTCTGTATGAACAGTTTTTAAATACAATAGCACTTTGGTTCACGTATTCAATTATGTCCACAAGTCTGGTTACAAACAGAATAAAAAAAAAAGATCTGAATCCAATTTTTCCATAAGGTTGACCTTGATCCTAACCATCAAATTTGATTTTTTAAATTAGTTTTTACAGTTTGGGTTGCCACCAGAATCATAGAAAGAATCAAATTGCTGATCTGAGATATCACTCTATCTGTGAGGCTTATGGTAAGACTCAGAAAACTCCTGGGCCAACAACGAAGGACTTTATTGCTCATGTCACAATAGACAGCATAAATTGTCATATTCCCATTGGTTCCTATAAGCCACAGGCTCCCCCACATCGACCCAGGAGGATATAAATTCTGTGTAGACAACATCTTTATGTGTTAGCTGAAAAATTCCCGCCTTGAAAAAACTTGATCTTTTCTAACAAACCACAAGCAAAACTGCTAAAGCTTTGCCACAGAAGAAGACATGATCTTTATTATACTGAAAATAGGCAAACTTATCTCTGTCCTGGAGGAAGGCACTTCTCAATTTCCAGTGACTACCTTTTCAAGGGCATAGTGCCCTTGAAAGACAGTCCACTTTAAATGTCATCAGTGGGCCGGCTTGAATGAAAATTTGAGAGATCCACGGAGAAATTCTCCCAAAATAAGAAAGCCTAAGGATCATCCAGCTGTTAGCTAATACTGAAGTGTAGCATGTTTCCTTATCCATCCAGACCATTTAGTACACCATTTCTCTTCTTTTTCCTGTCCTTTAGTTAAAGTTCTGATGATCTGTTTTTGTTTCTGGAAAGAATCAGTATCCACAAGCCTTGTGATGAAAACTGAACCACAGAGATGCCAATTAACGTTGCATTGCCGAGACAAGTCCATTCTTTGTGTTTTCAGCCAAGCCTGTGCATTTGAACTTTAAAGATTTTGTTTCATGGCCTATAGCAAAGGGAAATGACAAAACCAGCCAAAGCCTCTATAAACAGCAGAGAAAGGAAGGCAAGGCTTGCTTTTCAGCCAATTTGATCTTCACTTTCTTGTTTTTCAAGCCCTGCTTACTTGCAGCTACTGTAGAATGCTGAGGAAGAAAGAGAAGCAAGATTTAAGAGTGGGTGGAAAACTCTGGAATGTCACCAATGGGTTAAAAAGAAAAGTGAATTATGTCAATGCCAACTGTATTTAGAAAGAACTTCAGAGAATCAAGTAGAGAAAAGGTCATGAGATGATATTTCTAGGAGACCAAAAGTGTACCGTTGATGTATCTTTATTACATTTCTGTTGGTGAAACATTTCTCACTAAGTTTTAATTATTTGTTTTTCACTTAGAAACTTGGTTTTATTATTTCAGCAAACTTTTATATCATACTGCTCTTTGAAATGAGAAATGTATTCATCTTAAATATAGACTTTTGCAAAATAGCTCATCTCTCAAATGAGAAATATATTAAATTTTAAATGTAGGCTTTAGCAAAGGAGCTCATTATATTTGAGCCATGTCAAATGTTGACGTGAACTAGGCAAAAGATATCTTGTCGTGACCGGTTAAATTTCACTGACCATTTTTTTGTTGGATTTGGCAGTCCCTATGAAAACATACAATCCTGTCTATATACTCCAGAAATGTTAGTATCTAAGTTATTTATGATATATTAAAAAGAATGGTTATGGGCTGGCCAAATAGCTTAGCAAGATTAAAGTGCCTGCAAGCAGGTGCAGGCTCTGGGGTTTCAATCCACAGGCCTGCTGTGCTGGCCCTGTCCCTGGGGCATGCTGAGATGGCCATTGAGACTGTGAGTGGTGGCACACACCCATAATCCCAGCTCTTGGGAGGCTGTAAACTGGTGCAACAGTATGAGTCACTTTCACAAATTATAAGAATTGCTATTTTAATACATGAAACAGAATGATATACTTAATAAGGCTCATATGCCATTCTACAATGATAAAAATATGTCACCATAGGGTATCAATAATTCCAAAATTTTAAACAATTTTTACTTAGATATGAATAAAATTTTAATTATACCTAATTCCTCATTCCATCAGCTTGCTTTCACATGTGAAAATCATAGATAACATTGTTTTCATTCATGTGGACAGGAGACTCTGATAATCTCATTTGTTTTTATGTTAAAGGCAAGCAATTAAGTGTGTATCATTTCTGATTTTCCTCTTTCTTTATTTTTTTTTGGCTTTTAGCTTCATATGACTTTAAAGAAAGAGAAAAAAGAATAAATATTCCTCTATTATTTAATTTCTTTTCTAGTGACATTGCAACCACAGTGCACTCACTATTAAAGGTACTGATATAGCCTTTAATTTAGGATGTGTTGTTTTAAGTGCTCTTAAATGACAACCATAGTGCCATATACTGAATAAACAACTTTGTAATTTCATATCAAGGCATGTTTATGGTGCAAAATGATACATATAAATGATTTTCAACTTGGGGATCAGAGCAGAGCTGCATTACACATAAAGACAGTTTAAAAATTAAAGAGCAAGATTTGTTAGTATACTAAGGAGAGTGTTTATGTGCAAGCAGTAATTTTCATGGTCAAATGGCATAGTGGAGGAAAGATCTTCACAGAGTGGTACCCAGGAAGCAGAGACAAGGGAAGATTCAGGGACAAGAGTACATCCTTCCAAGTTGCATCCCTGGGACCCAATCCTTGCAATGAAGCGCTATCTCCAAATATGAAATTTTGGGTAGACACATTAGACCTATACCATAATATTCTACATGTAGTTCCAAAACAGCTCATATCCGTCTCACTGCACAAAACACATGTAATCCATGTCTTAAGTTGCCCAAGTTTTAATAGTTTAGCATTGCTTAAAGTCCAAGTGCAAGATCTCTTTGAGTCTTAATGCAAACTCTTAGCTATGAGCACTATAAAAACAAAAACAGAATAAATAAACAAAACAGTTAAGCAAATGGCATAAGGTATATGTTTTCATTCTAAAAGGGAGACATGGGGGAATAGGCAGGAATTAGGCTAAGACAAGACTGAAAGGTAGCAGGGTGAACATTAAGTCCTGAAGCTGCACATCCAGTATCTAGGGCAGGTTGTGGTCAGGTGTGGGCTTCACAGCAGTTAGTCAGCCCCACCCCTATAGTCTTCTTGTCTGTAGCTCACTTAGCTTCTCTTGAGCTCGCATTATCAGTGTCAATGATTTTCCCCGGCAGATGTTCCACATTCCTGTCATCTCCAACTTCCTTGAGTCACCACTTAACCTTTGGTTTTATTTTCATGGCTTCATGCACTGTCCCCATTCACACACTTGACTCTTGCCATGTCCTGTGACCCAGTCATAGGTTTGCCTGGCCTCTCAGGTCTTCTGAGCTCTATTTAGAATTTTCTGTGCCTCCATAATACTTTCATTCTGAATGCCTAAAAAATGAGCACAGCATGGATAATGCCGAGGTCAGCTATCAACATGCCCGGTTAAGACTCCTTGGACCATGAATGCAGTGGCCTCTGAGTATCTACATAGCTTAGAGATATAACTACTCAAGTGTCCCTGAAGGAGTAGGTCCTATGGATACTTTTTCAAGTGAACGTTTTGCACATTTGAATCTGTGATGCATGGTATCTTACTGATTTCTGAGATGTCCTAATTTTCACTACAGATTTAGACAGAAGCAACTAGCAGTACCATGTACCAGGCTGAACACTAGGCTGCCTTGAAGTTTCCTCTGATAATTTACTTCTTCATCTTCCACACTTAACCTCAGCCTGCTAGTCTATATTTCACTATCTACTGAGAAAAATCTGATAAATTTGAAATGATCAAAATTAAAATTCTGCTTTTCAAAACACAACGTTAAGAGGGTGGAAAAGAAGATACTGACTTTTGCATAACTATGGGGAAAGTATTCTTCTGATAAACACATAAAAATATATAAATAACTATCCAAACTCAATAATATGAAAATAAACAATCTAACAAAATGGACAGGATATTTGTATAACTACTACATCAAGGAAGAGATATGAGTGAATATGAAATCTTTTCAAATTTTCTAGTTGTTAAGGAATTGAAATGAAAAATGTAATATAGTAATACTAAGCTTCAATGAGAATGATTAAAAATAAAAAAACTCTGCATATATGAAATATTGGCAAGTATATGAAATGAGAAAGCTCTTATAGCTATGTGGTAGGAATGTAAAATGTTCAACCACTAGGCAAAAGACCTTCATAGGTTTTCGAAAGGTGAATATATACTTAGCATTAGGCTGACCTATTATGTTCAAATTATTTAGCCAAAATAAATGACAGCATACATCTATACACAGATATGTGCATAAATATTCACAGTAGATTTATTTGTAGCATTTCAAAACTAGAAACAATCTAACCATCAACTGGTGGATCACCAAGCTGTAGTACATCAATTTAATGAAATATTACTGAGGCACAAAAAGTAATGTACTAATGATATATGATGTAACATATATTTTGCTACTTCAAAGACTCCACACCAAAAAGTACTTTCTGACTTAATCCATATAACCCTTTATTTTGTTTTTCTGAAACAAGATTTTGCTATGCAATTCAAGCTGGCTTTGAGATCACTTTGTAGCCCAGCCTGGCTTTGAACTCAAGATGATCCTCCTTCCTTGGTCCCCCAACTTCTAGGATCATAAACACGTACCACCATGCCGAGCTCAATCCTCATATTGACACAAATATAAACTAGTTAATATTTAGGGAATGAAGATCAGTGTGTCTGTGGAACAAAAAAGGCCAAAGGAAGAAATTATAAGAAGCATAAAGAAACATTTTGGAATAGATATGTTAATCATCTTGATTGTGGTGGTGGCTTCAAGGGTTTATACATATTAAAACATCATATTGCTTGTTTTCATATGTGTGTTGTATGTTAACTATATGTTGATTAAACCTTTAAATAAATAATGGATTTAAGATGGTTACAAATTACAGTATATTCCCCATATGCTTTATTATGAACCTTAGAGTTGCAGCTATGAATTATGTTCTTAAATAATAGGTATGAAAAGTAAAAACCACTTGCTGTAATACTGGGGGTGGAAAGAATAATCCTTACATTTCAGAAATTAATAGTCTAATAAAAAAACTAACTTGCCTTTAACATTTCGAGTATATTTCTAGGAATAAAAGCTGCTTAATCACAGAAAAATAATTTGATGAACCTTTTCAGCAGAGGCCTCTCAGAGGAAGATGTGTCTTACAGCAGCAGCTTTTACCTCCAGTGAGGAAATTCCAGCAGCAACCTGGTAGGAATTTAGTAAACGATTTAAATCAACACCCAGTAGTATTTTTCTGCCCCTTCAAGACATACTTGCAAATTCCTATGTGCATGTCTGTGTAGGTCTTTACAGTAGATATAAAAGGTTGCATGATGACCTCGGCATCCCTAAATTTAGAATGTATTTAGTATGTAAAAGGACAGCATTTATTGCCTCATGAATTCATTTTAAAATCAAACTCAGAATTTTTAATTACAGTGACAAGTAATATTCATTGAGTACTCTGCAGGCTGCATCTCCTCATGTGCTCTCTTTTCAGTCAAGTCTCTTATTTTGGGGCCCAGTAGCTAAGAATGATTACATTGGCAGAGACTTTTTGGCTACTGTATACTGAGTATTTTCCTTTCATTTTCTTTCAATTTTAAGGATGAATGATTTCTTTCTTCATACAGGGAATGAAGGAATCACTATTGTACAGAAATTTATGGTGATATGATAAGAAATTCTTTGTACGCCAGTGGGGTAAATTTTGACTTACGATCGCCTTATATCAGAATCAAACTGTTACATAGGTGGTGTTCATCCGTATATGTCAATCTGTGACAGATTATTATATGCAAAATATATTAAGTTAATTTACATAAAAACTATCAGATTCACCATAAAGAGTTTCAAAATGTATTAGAGTTAACAGAGAAAAGAATTTTATCTTGGGTGTTGATCAGAGTGCTGAAGTGCAACGCTAAATGACTTTTCCCTAGGAAATCCTCCTGCACGTGTTCTGAGGATGCTTATTAGCACAGCAAATCTATTTCTATTGTTCAAAGCAATGCAATAAGAAAGACAACGTGCTCTTCTCTGAGTTTAAGAAAACATGTTGGTGTGATGCAGGTTTTGATGATTAATTCAACCTGGAATTTAGCCTAGATATGATTCACTAAGTCTTAGATTGAAGAGAAACAAAACAAGCCTCATCCTCCACTGACTTGTGTTAACTTCTGCTTTAGAAACAGATGGAAAAGTCGAGAAACTGGCTGGAAATTGATTGAATTTGAAAAATGAGATGTGGAAAAATGGAGTAATTCAGCTAGTCCAATAGATTGCTTTAGGGTTGAAGAACAATTCTTTATAACATATGTCTGGTCCTATACCATTAGGAACAACAAGGTGCTTGTTGTTAATGTTTATCCTTTCCTTCAAAAATCTTCATTTCTTACTCTAAGAATCTTACTCTCCAAAGTATTTCCGGATATATAGCATGTATTTTACTTTTTCTTAAGTTCATGCCTTGAATTATACTTGGAATTCTTCTCACCTCTTAAAGTGCATGTCTTATAACATTTGTAGATATATATCACATCTGTGTCTTGTCAACCTTAATACATATGTATATATATATATATATATATATATATATATATACATATATGTATTATTTCTCCATATATCTTCTTAAGAAAGGATTCCAAAATAAAGATTTCTATAATCTTTTTTTCTTGCTGAATTCTTCTTAGATTTCATCTTTTAGGTTTTATGTTTTGTGACTGTCTACCTCTTTTGAGAGTCAGTTTTCTGGGCTTCCTCCAACTCAATTTGAAAACCTTGTGAATTTTAAGATAAGAGCGGCATGGATGAAGCCAAGCAATATAAATTAAAAATTGTCAAATCAAATAGAAAATAAAATGAAAGAATAGTGAATTTATATTAATGATAATTATGTCACGCTCAAGCTCAGAAATGGCCTAAGCAGTGTAGGAAAGTCAATTAATATTTTTCCCTCTTTCTCTTATGGAGGGAAATGATGTTCATGGCTGGATCATTCTCAGCAAACCTCACACTGACTTGTGCCTGTCATGGTGGATATGATGCACAGTGACCCTTTGAAGGGCTCATTTCCATACAGAGTCAAGAGATGAGGGTCTGACCTCATAAACTCTCCTGGAAAAGCAGTGGTTGAACAAGGAGCATAAAGAATAGCCTCCGAAGTGGGAATTACACATCCCAGAAGATATTCAAATCATTCCACTGGAGAAGCAACAAAAAAACACTGAAATTTTATGTTTATTTATCTACAAATTAGAAAAATTATGCCTCACTATTTTCTGATGTAATAGACACATATATGTGATGGAAATTGGTCTCCAGGTCAAACCTGAGACCTGTTGAGAACCGAAAATAAAAGGGAAATGTCGGGGCCGGGCGGAATGGCTCAGTGGTCTAAAGCGCCTGCTTGGGAAAGCTTGGGCGGCTTCAGGGACCGCGGTTTGATCCCTGGCACCACATGCTGCGCCAGTCTTGCCCTCGGAGCGGGCTGAGCCAGCCATAAAGATGAGTGAATAACCAAACAGAGGTTCTGAAACAAGAATAAATAAATAAATAAATAAATAAATAAATAAATAAATAAATAAAGGGAAATGTCAAAATTAAGTGCTTCACTGTGAAGTGACTCTGTTCATTCCTCATATCTGAGATAGGTCATAAAATATCTTTCTCCAGTCATAACATGCAGGATTATATCTCAAATTCAATTAGTCTTCATAAAATGAATATGTTGCCTAAAAAACAACTATGTAGAAGTTTTAGACTTAAGAAGGCCCTAAAAATGTAAGTAGGATGAATGATGGTAGTGCTTGCCTCTCCCATCTCTTTATTTAGCTCTTCCTAAGATACTCAGGAAGTGTTGATAATGATAATCCCATTGTATAATTATAATTCCCCCTGTGAAATTAAATGATACTTGGAAATCCAGGACATGAGAGCTATAGGATTGCTCTATAATTTTTTCACTTATGTTTATGCTTTTTTTTTTTTTGATAGGTTTTCACTATGTAGTTCAGAGGCATAGTGATCCTCCTATGTCAACCTCCCCAGAACTGGGATCACAAGCATGTGTCACCATGCTCAGTTTCAGGGCTGGCACAGCCTGGCATGGATTACCCAGGGTTTCAGGCCTGGCATGGCGTGTAGTATATGATGGTTGAAATTTGGGGCCTTGCACTTGGCACTGATGCTGGTGAGCTATCTCCCCAGCCCTTACCTGTGTCTAATATTCTGTGATACTTAGTTCTGTATTCTGTAAGTCTTCACTAACCATAAAGACCTGCTATTGGAAGCTTTTCCTGAGATTTCCTTTTTATTAGTAGAATTTAAAATGCCAATTTGGATTTCATGAAATAATATGATGACTGAAACCAGGCTTGGATAACAATAAGATTCAAAGTAAAATATATCCTTCTGCCAGTAAATATTGAGAAAACAGTGTTTTATCCTGAGATTGTTTAATATTTGAAGTAGCAAGTATTAGAGCCATTCATAATATAGGAGCTTTGTCAGAACGCTGAATAAAGAGACAGATGCTTATGTTTGAGCTAAAAATAACTCCAAAGTTCTGTTTCAGTAACTGAGTGTTAAATTTTGTGATGTAATTATTTTGTGAGCCATTTGCCTAAAGAAAAGTGAGTTTGATTTATGACTTATTTAAGTAAAACATTTATAGATAAACTGTCAATGTATGAATTCTGATATAGCGGCAACTTCTTCAAAATTTATAAGAATGATTACAAGACAGGAATAGAGAGCTAACATCATGCTCGTATCCTTTGCATTGAATGGCAGCTCACAGCCTAGTGGAGGCTAGAGGTGCGCACAGCGCTACTCATTTCCCTGGATATAGAAATACAGCACTAATAGCTGGCATCACCTGAGCACTTCCTCACTGCCAAACTCCATTTTTAACACCTGACACATATGTACTCATTTAGTTACTACAACGCTGTACAGGGTGACACAGTTGTCAAGTACATTTTTTCAGAAGAGTCAAGTGAGGCAGAGAGAAGTCAGCAAACTGGATGCTGCACGTGGTAAAGCCAGGTTCCTTGGACCTGCTCAACCGGGGAGCAATTACTTACTACCACCACTGTGTTCTATGAACCTTTACGAAGCAACTGTTATTCTCAAGAACCATTAATATTTTAAAAAAGTCAAAGTAAATCAAAATCAAAATTAAAAAAAAAGCAGAAGGACTTATGGACAAAATTTTAAATTATTACATATTTTATCAATTTCACCCTAAATTTCTAAAAACTTTTTCTTTAATCAAAGAAAGCAGTGAGCTGGGGAGACAGGTCAGTGTAATATGTGTTTGCCTGGCTAGCAAAAGGTCCTGAGTTCAGTCCTTGCTACCATAAATAAATAAAATTCAAATAGATAAATAAATAAATAAATGACTAAATAAATCCAATTAAATAAATAAATAAGAAAGTAGTTTTTAGATCATTAATAAATTCCAACAACAAAAGTGATATTTTTCTTTCTTCCTCCCTTCCTTTTTTTTTCTTTCTTTTTTTTTGCTTGTTTTCTATTTGATTGTTTTGAACCAGGGATCAAACACAGGACCTTGCACTTACCAGGTAGGCACTTGTGTCCCTGAGCTATCTCCGTGGCACTTTATTTCATCTTTAAAAGTATTCCTTAAATTTATTCTTTTTATACAGTTCTCATTACATAAACAGCACATTTCTACCTGTATATAATAAACATGTGTGCTTCTATGTTTGTGCATGTGCGCATTACTACTAGGCCATCAGTGCAAAATAATAGATTGATTTACAAGCTGAATTGCTTAGGAATTGGTGAGCTAAAGAGAGAGTTGTCGTTGGATCAGGCTTTGAAGACATCAGTGCAGTAGTGGGGAGAGAGTTGTAAAGGCTCAGTGATGGCAAAAACCCCCAGGGAGCAGCTCAACGCAGGAAGAGAAGGGTAGGGGCCCACAAGGGCAGAAAAGGAGTACAGGTGCAGGCCAGACCAGCTGGGAAGGATGCTGCAGGAGCAGAGCGAAGATGGTTCTGTCTCCAGGTTAAAACACACCGTCAGTGAAAGACCCTGGGTCTTGGCCAACATGGCTGGAACAGAAAGGGAAAACCATGGACAATGACATCACCCAGCTATCTACCAATCCATCGCCTATCAGTGAAGAAATAGCAGTGCTCACGATGGCACGACACCGTGGAAGAGGACAACTCAGCATTTAACAGAATAGTTTTTAATTGTCTAGAAATTGCAAAGGAAAAGAAAAAAAAATGACATGCAAATGTTATTTGGTTATTATAATTTAAAATGTCCCTTATAATTGCTATAATTGCTGATACTTAATCAAGAGTGACTTGAAACACTGGAGTACTTAGTTTTCATTATATAAAATTCTTAGTAATCTGTGAGACTTTATAAAGAAAACGAAGAATTCTTTTGTATCTTGATTAATTTTACTCTCTAATTTATTGGTTTATAAGAACTATGAAGTGCTCATTTTAATCATGTAAAAAAATATTCCATGGGTCTTTTGGCACATTTTGGGAGGCAGATGCACCATACACATAAACACAATTTTCACATTTCTTTCTCTCTAGGTTTTCTCCTCTTTTTTAGAATATTCTGGGTTTTTTTGAGATTTTTTTTAAAATTTACTTTTCCCACAATGCTACTCCAGAGTAAAGAAGAAAGCGCTCCCCTCTTTTAAGGAGGAAAATGGCTCCATAGCTGTGGGGTGCTCATCCAAAGTCATCACCCAGTGCTGTGTTTTGTGGCCAAAACTAGAAAAATACGTTTGAGGATTAGGAGCCTTGTCATTCAATCTTGTTGCATTGTAAATAGTATGCAAGATTGCCACAGTTTTGTTCATAAAACACCCATATTTTCAAAAGCTCTGTGGACACTTGAAGATTAAGTCAAAGCATATCTTCAATAACAAATAAATGCACGAGGGGCATGGAGATAGCTCAGGGGCACAAGTGTCTGCCCGACAAATGCAAGGTCCTGAGTTTGATCCCTAATTCTGAAAATAAATAAGTAAGTAATAAATAAATGCATAATTGAGTAAGATATAAATTCGTAGAATTCTGAGTTTGTGCAGTAGTGAAAGTAAAAATAGACTTCCTAGTAGCACATACTTAATCTGAATTTTAAAATGCAAAGATTTTGTGAATTTTATAAGAGGTGTATAGTTTAAGAAAATTTTCTTAATCTTTCTATGTTTAGTATGAACTTTGAATAAATTCTAAAGATTATTTTGGAAATGTAGAGAATACAGAAATGTTCTAGGGAAGCGGAGCATGTAAGAGCCATTAGCTAAACTCTGAAAGATTCCTTTGACATGATGGGTTAAAATATAATGCATTAGAATTAATATCTACTTCTCCAGATCAGGTAGATACAGCTGTTAAGAGCCCTTATACCTCTTCTGTCCCTCTAATAGGACACTGCGGGACATGCCTGTAAGAGTATAAGAGGCCAAAGATGTGAGGGTCATTATTGTATCCTAGCAAGCTTTGTAATATAATGCCAGATAGCTAATTAAGATACGTTTTTTTTTCCCCTTTCAGTTAGGTATTAGAAAATATGAAGTACTCACTGTCCTTTTTACTTTATCTTTTATACATTATGCCCAGGGATTCTCATGTTCCACTTACATTAAGAGAATGGCAAAGGTGAAAGCGTAGCTATTATCCTGAAACAAAATTTTACTACATGCTGCATTTCAATGTACTTTTAAAGTTTCAAAGTTTTTTTTTTTCTCCCCCTTAGATATGTCCCTAACAATTCACGAACAAAGACTCATCTTAGTGTCACATACATTTTTTTGTATCTGGGTTAGAGGATTAGATACACTACACTAAGGTCAATAAAAAGGCACTCATTCAGGCAAAGACAGATGGAAGTAACTTTATCCATTAAAAAGTCATTATAGGCTCTGGCTTTGCACCCTAGGGTCATCTTATAAGAATGGAGCATGTTCTATATTTTAATTACTATAGAGCTCAGGGCCGGAAAACACATATTACAGATAATATATGGATGAAAATCTGTCACACACATCCTATACCTTCTTCTGAAGAAACTGTAATCCTTCATAACTCTTTACTTTCTTTCTTGCTGACTTTTTAATGAAGACAGCACCAAAATTCAGAGGTGCCATGCAAATTAAACACATTCTTTGTTTCCTTATCATGAATTCAATATTATAGTTTATAACTTCAGTAAGAAAGAGAGGGATGTGGACTTGGGAAAACACTCTTTAGGGCTGTGGCACCATTTGACTGTGGAATCCAATGAAAAATGATTTTGCGGATCTAATTACTTCCTATGTCTCACTTTCTGCTAAGCTAAATCAGGGGCAAGAAAAAGTTCATGAGGAAACCATCTCTAAAGAGCTATGTATGAAGATCTTTTGAGCAAGGAGATCTAGTCAGAAATCATCATTTCGACTCAATAAATTAATTTATAGTTTCTTTTATTAAAAATGTATTTGGGACAGGGTCTGTTGGGTCTACAGGACCTCACTACGCAGATCCGACTCATAGAGATTCTCCTGTTTGCAGGAGTGCTGTGATTACAGGTGTGTGCACCTGTGAGTACAGGTGCTGTGATTACAGGTGTGTGTCACCACACCCAGTCGCAGTCACCGTCTCAGTGACTCTCAGGTGGCACACCAAAGATTGATCTCTGGTCTCTATGTCTGCCTAAGCAGGCACTTTAGGCCCATATTTTCTAAAAATTTAAACTCATTTATTAATTTGAAGAGCCAGTATTACTTCCTTCTAAAATTTGCCATGGAATATTAAAATACCAATTAATTATAAAAGGTTTCAAGTGTTTGAAAGCAGTAAAAATATAATTATTGCCAGGTGATGTTAATTAATAGAATGGTTTGTTTAAAAAAAAGCCAACGGAAACAGAGAGTTTGGACACATGTGCATGCAAAAATCATGGTATAGATCAATAAAATAGCAACCTTCTAAGTGTTTGGAACAGAATCTTTCCAAAATCATGGATAACATATTTATAATTTGATGAAGATTCAGAAATAACATAGCAATGGGGATTGGGTATCTTTTTTTAATTTTTATTTATTTATTTATTTATTTATTTATTTATTTATTTATTTATTTATTTATTTATTGAGTGGGACTGGGGTTTGAACTCATGACTTTGCACTTGCCAGGCAGGCACTTATGCCACGGAGCTATCTCCCCAGCCCCGGGGTATTTTAAAATTGATTAAATGATGCTAAATTTGTTTGTCAACTTAATCTTATATCTTTTGTTTTCATGTATTATACCAATAGGATGTTACTAGGCAGCTCAGACTCATAGCGATGCTCGTGTTTCAGCCTCCCTGGCACTGGGATTACAGGCATGTATCACCATGCCCAGTCTTGGTAGCCAGCCCAGTGATCCCGAGGGGTGGGACCAGCACAGCATAACTAACTTAATCTTATAACCTGTTCTTGTCAGTTTCCTTCTGTTCTTTTTAGTCCCTGAAAAAGACATTTGCTACTTTTTTTTCTTGTTAAGTGATTTGTCAATTTGGAATAAAATTGCTATAAAATAAATACTGTATTTCTTGTACTACAGCAAAAGATACAGTAACAACAGTAATTCTGAAGAGAACAATGATGGGTACATGCTTGCCAATCAAAAATCCTGTATTTTGAAGGTCACCTTTCAAAAGAAAAATCTTTGCAGTGCAATAGGCCAGGACATTTACACTGCATCACAAACAAGACCTGCTTTTCAGCCACTACTCAGTATGACACATAAAACATGTCATGTTTTTCAAACATTTTTACCATGTTTTGGTATCTGGAAATTTTTCAGAGTCCTGTAACTTTAGGGGGAGAGAGAGAGAGAGAGAGAGAGAGAGAGCAAACTGGCCAGCCCAGGGTGCGCCTGGTGTGCACGCTTATAGTCCCAGCAGTAGGGAGGCTGAAAACAAGAGGATCACTATGAGTCTGAGCTGCATAGAGAGACCTTCCACAAAAGAAGAAGAAGAAGAAGAAGAAGAAGAAGAAGAAGAAGAAGAAGAAGAAGAAGAAGAAGAAGAAGAAGAAGAAGAAGAAGAAGAAGAAGAAGAAGAAGAAGAAGAAGAAGAAGAAGAAGAAGAAGAAGAAGAAGAAGAAGAAGAAGAAGAAGAAGAAGAAGAAGAAGAAGAAGAAGAAGAAG
>PVJA010009433.1:0-60685 GCA_004027025.1 Myocastor coypus
GTTCTGGATGACAAAGATGCTGGGTAGAGTGGGGGGTGGCTGGGGTGGGGGACAGGGATGCAGGGTGGGCTCTGAGGGTGGGCGGGACAGGCTCTGGGGTTGGGACGGAGGGCGGGAATGAGGGCGGGAGGGCGGGCGGGATGGGGGCCTGGCGGGGTGTGGGGAGGGCAGGTGGGGGCTGTCTCCCAGTGGGGCCTGGTGAGGTAGTGATGGGGACGAGGAGGGGCCGGGGCCCTTCAGCGGAGCGGCTGCTGGGATCTGGGCGGGGAGGGAGAGGGAGGGGCGGGGTCAGAGCCAGCCGGCTCCAGCCGGCAACCTTGGCTCCAAAGCTGCCCCGACCCAGTGCCTACCTGTGTCCTGAAAGCCACCCCTTCCCCTCCCAACACCCGCCGTAGCCCACCCATCATTGCGTCTGCCCCCTTGCAACCCCACCCCCAACAAAGGGGAGCCCTCGCGTGGGGCAGCAGCAAGAAGCGGGCGGCAGCTGCGGGGCCAGCGAGCAGAGCGAGCAGGAGCAGGCAGCCCCAGTGCGGCCAGGTCAAGGCAGACAGACACCAGCACGGGGCCAGGAACAGGAATGGCAGCGGTGGGGTGGGAGCTGGGTGCTGGTAGGGAGTGTTAGCTCCTTTTGGGCGTCCAGGGCCAGCTGCTGTCCCTGTGCCTTATGGACTCTGCAGCCCAGGCAGAAACCACTGAGACCAGCTGTGTGGGGGACTCCCTGACGTTCCATGAGGCCGGCCACTCGCCGCACTGACTCCTGCGGCCCTGACAGTGGTGTCCCCTGGACCCACTTCCCAGACAGAAGGCAGAGGCCAGAGATCCCAGAGGACCCATCTGGTCTCCACTCAGGGCGAGTGGCACTGGCTGAGGGCCTTGCTCCGTGCCTATCACCACCAGCCTGGTGCGACTGACTGGCCCCCACACCGGCTGGGGAAGCCCCAGCTCAGAGGTTTCCCCCAGTGCACCCCCTCCTCACGGTCACCGCTAGCTTTGCCTGGAACTTTGGCCTGGCCCTGAATCACTTCTCAATAATAAAGTCCAGAGCATGAGGAGCATCCTGGCCGGCGGTGGCGGTGGCGATGGGGGTGTACACGTGCGTGGCAGAGCAACAAGGCCTGCCGCCGAGCACGTGAGGGAGGGGTACGTCGGTGCCTCCAACGTGGCCAATCACATCGGCCCCAAGCCACCTCCAGGCTGGTGTGGCCCAGGACTGCACACATCCACCTGTGACCCAAAATACTGGGGGAGGGTGGACCCTAGCACGTGAGCCCAGGTGCCCGTAGGACTGCGCCGTTGAAGACCTGCGCATGTGCAAGCGCGTGTGCCGTGGGGCGCTCGGGTTCCCACCCAGCGCCTCCTGCCTGTTAGCACCGGGCTTGGTACTTTTTAACCTTGTTTAGCCTTTCCACAAAGAATAAACTTTTACAGATTTTGAAAAAGAAAAAGGGTGCGGAGGGTGGGCTTCACTTGTGTGAGCCATCCACTCTCAGGGACACCCACTGTGGGCAAATTCACAGCAGGGGGCAGAGGAACAAGGACCGCCGAGCACCGTGGCACAGAGAGAGTGCACCTGCGCACAGATCTGCCCGGGACACCTTTGCCCACGAGCTCATTAGCGGGCGCTAAGGAATTACACTGGCTTTAGAACAGCGGGTATTGCAACTTCACTGTGACCTCGATAAATATGCTGACTTTGGTAACAGTATGTTGGCTTAGTAAAAGAACGTCCTTCTTCCCCAGGGATAAAATACTGCACTAAAATATTAAGGAGTAGCGGAACATACTACATGCAACTCAGTCCCAAGAGATTCACAGGGGGTTAGGGGTGGTGCCCATACATAGTGAGAGTTAAGGGTAATGCAGAAAATGTGTGTAGACAGGGTTTCATTCAGCAAGGGCTCCCACCGCAGGAGTTTGCAGTGTGTTTGAGGTTAGCCTGGACTACATAGTAAGCTCAAGACCCTGTCTGGAGAGTAAAGAAACGAGCTGGGGACATAGCTTATTGGCAAAGTGCCTGTCTGGCAAGTGCAAGGTTGTAGGTTCAATTCCTAGTAAAACATAAATAAATAAACAAACAAACAAAGAAATAAATAAATGGGCTGGGGAGATAGCTCCATGGCACAAGTGCCTACCTGGCAAGTGCAAGGTCATGAGTTCGAATCCTGGTCCCGAGGGGGGGAAAATAACACCTGGGCACAATAGCACATGCCTGTAATACCAGCACTGGGGAGGCTGAGACAGAAAGACTGCAGGCTCGAGCCTAGTCAGACAATTCTGCAAGAATTTAAGTCAAAACTTTTTAAAGGCTGAGGATATAACTCGGTGTGAAGGCCCTGGGTTCCAGGCCCAAGACCACATACATACACATGGTCCACAAACTTATGTCTGCCGCAAAAATGACCCATGGCTGGGAAGCTCTCGTTCAGGGAACACACACAGCTCGACTCTTTCACAAACACAGCCTCTAGAAACCACTGACGCTAACAAGCAGGTGAGAAAAATGGGACAAGGGATGCACTGGGATGTGCACAGAGAAAACACAAAGGCTCTAGCATTTCAAGACCTGTCCCAGCTAACTCTTCTTAACAGAAACAAGCCCCAGGGCACCACAGTTTAACTGGTCCCGCTTCAAACGAGCCTGAGCCGAATGTTCAGCACCAACACCTCTGTCATCACTGGGGTCTGCTCCAGATCAAAGACTACAGTTCTGAGCGGCCACCCAGTCACACGTGGACATTAGCTGTGACCCAACCAATGGGATGTCAAGAAGGGGGCAGGTAAGCACACCTGGCGCGTGTGTGGGCTGTCTGGGATGGGCTGGGATGCAGCCCAGCTTGCTGAAGTAAAGGCAGGGGTGGATGTGGCAGTACACACCTGTACTCCTGGCTAGGAGGCCTAGGCAAGTGGGTCACAAGCTCAGGCCAGCCTGGGCAACTTAGACTGGGAGGCGGCTCCAGCGGCTCCGAACACCAAAAGCCTCTGAGGGGCCTAGGGCACTTTGGCAGTGTTCACCGGGCGAAGTGATTCACAGAGACACACAGAGGTGCCGGGAAGTCGGGAAGAGATAACACACAGGCTTTTGGGAACACATGGGGGAGGAATGTAGACCGCTCTTTGCAGTAGGTTGTTCCTACTTAACCGGAACTGGAAGGATTTTTTGAAAAAATGAGTTATTGGCCAGGTGTGGTGGCTCACGCCTGTAATTCCAGCACCCAGGAAGCTTTAGTAGGAGAGCCACGAGGAGCTGGAGGCCAGCCTGGGCTGCACACTGAGATCTTGTGTCAAAAGACAACAACAGGGAGCCTGGTAGGATGGCTCAGTGGTCTAAAGCGCCTGTTTAGAAAAGCTTAGGCAGCTGCAGGGACGCGGTTCGATTCCCGGCACCACATGCTGCGCCAGCCCTGCCCTCAAGGCAGGCTGAGCCGGCCATAAAAATAAATAAAAAATAAACAAAAGTTCTGAAACAAAAGAAAGAAAGAAAGAAAAGAAAGAAACTTTCTTGCGGTTACCTGGGAGGGAACAGGGAGTGCTGGGCTGGGAATGATGTCACAGGGTGGGGGATATTTTTGGACACTTCAAATTTCTTTTTTCTGAGCCAGGATCTCAATTTGTAGTTCAGGCTGGCCTTAAAACTCACTGTGCAGCCCAGGCTGGCTCTGAACAGGCTGGTGGTCCTCTTGCCTCGATCTCCTGAGTGCTGCGATTACAGGTGTGAACCACCACGCCTCACCTAAACTTACTTGAAATGGGTAAGGCAGCCTGAGCTAGCCAAAACAAACACCGCTGGGCTGGGGAGATAGCTCGGCAGAATAAGCACTCGCCCGGTAAGCGCAGGGTCCTGAGTTCAATCCCTGGTACCACAAAAAGAAAGAAAAAAGAAATGGCAGGGAGGGCTTGATGAAAACTCCCCATTCATCATGTCCACGTGGTGGTTTTACAGGTGTCTAATTTTTCTTCTTTGTCCTTTCGTGTGTCTTCTAATTCTTCATGGGAGTGAAATAATTTTTATAACCTTTTCGGTCCTAGGGGCGAACACAGGGCCTCACGCGGTCCACACAAGTGCTCTACCACTGAGCAACATTCCCAGCCCAATGGAGCGCTCGGGGCTTCGATCCCTGGGTGGCCCAGCCCTGCAGGAAGTGCCCCTGAGTCTCTCCAGAACATTCTCCCAGAGGGCTGCCTTCCGACTCCTGCCATCCCCAAGGATGCTACCGCAAGTGCTCAAGCAGTGGAGACTGCATTCACACCCCACAGTGAGAGCACGGTCAGGCCCCCTGGGGAAGAGATGCAGAGAGAGGACTGCCCAGGTCTCTGGGCGCCAGCATGCGGGGGAGACTGAGGCAGGGGCACAGCAAGCCTGAGCCTGGCTAGGCAGCTCAGTAATTTAGGGAGACCTTGTCTCAGAATTTGGAATGTCCTCTAGTCCTGTGAGGAATGGGATCACCATGTGCTGCAAATATAGACCCAAAATAAATAAAAGACACGAAAGACAGCAAGAAGGAAAAGTCCAAGAGAGGGAGAGAGAGGAAGAATTAAGAATTAAAATGTGAGCTGGGCATGGTGGCACACACCTGTAATCCCAGCACTGGGAGGGAGGGGGCCGAGACAGGAGGATCACTGCAGGTTTGCAAGTCCTAAGTCAGCCTAGGCTCCTTGTAGTGAGTTTAAGGCCAGCTTGCATTACATGGCAAGACCTTGTCTCAAAAAACAAAAACAAAGAGAAGAATTGAGCCTATACAGAATGTTCACAGACTTTTTGGTTGTCATTACTCCCTAAATAATACAGTATCACAACTACTTACCCAGTGATTACACTGTGTTAGTTTTTCTCCTTGTGGGAGACAGGGTCTGGCTATGTAGGGCAAGCTGGCCTCGAACCCTTGGCCATCATCCTGCCTCAGCCTCTTGAGTGCTGCTGCCTGTGACTTGAACCTGGGAGAGTGTGAGGGTTATGTGTAGGTACTGTGTCACTGAGCCAGGGCACAGTCCGGCGGAGTGCTTGCCTACCAAGCAGGGTTCCTGGCTTCCATGCCAGCACCATTGAAGATGAAAATACTATGCCATTTTGAGCAAGGACCTGGGCACTTGCAACTTATCATCCATACCTGTACAAGAGTCCAGGAATCAATTCCCGGCAGACACGAAGGACCTACTACATGGCAAAATCCAACAAAGCTGTCAAAATGAAAAGGGCAAACCAGGGTCATAGTGCAAGCCTGTAACTGTGCCTTCGGGAGGCTAAGGCAAGAGGACTGCTGGAGTTTGAGGTCAGCCTGGGCTATGACGTGAGTTCAAGGCCAGCCTGAACCACATGGGCAAACTCTGCCTCAAAAAAACAAAAAAAGAAGCAAAAAGAGGGGGAAAAGATGAAGAAAGTAAAGTCTAAGAGCCCTCAGGGAAGCCCGGTCTGCTGTCTCACGTGCGCCGTCACGCTACAGGGTCCAAGACAAAAGCAGTGTTTTACTAGTTCTAGAAGTGTCTGTAAATGAAGTTTTCCCAAACACACCCAGCCTGTGTGTCCCCAGGTGGCCCACGCTGCCTCTGCACTACAATAAGACCAAGCACCCCAGACACGATCCCCACACGCAATCGCTGAAGTGTGGGAAGTTTGCCTGGAAAATAAGCACAGGAGACGAACGGTTTGCCTGGCCACGTGCACTGCAGGGCCTTTCACTGTGCCTAGCCCAGACCCAAGGGCACCGTACAAGTTGGTTTACTTAAATCTCAAGACTCTGGGGGCCCGGCAGGATGGCTCAGTGGTCCAAAGCCCCTGCTTGGGGAAGCTTGGGCGGCTTCAGGGACCGCGGTTCGATTCCTGGCACCACATGCTGCACCAACCCTGCCCTCGGGGCGGGCTGAGCCGGTCATAAAAATGAGTGAATAAACAAACAAAGGTTCTGAAACAAGAAAAAATAAATAAATAAAAAATTAAAAAAAAAAAAAAAAAAGACTGTGTAAAGTAGCACTGTGATTATCACTGAGTTTACAGGTTGGGAAACTGAGGCACGCAGAGATTGCACTGGAGGTCACAGTCTATAAGCAGCGGCACTGGGCTCCTGGAGCCCCCTCCTTGCTCCCACACCGCACCCTTCCACACTGGTTTGCCAGCTTCACTCGGTGCCCATTAGAAATGCCTGGGTATGGCATTGCACACCGGAAAGGGCTCGGGGAGGCTGAAACAGGAGGATCCTAAGTTCCATCCCATCCCAGCCCACTTAGCAATTTAGTGAGACCCATCCAAAGCAAATGACAAAAAGGGCCAGGGACATAGCTCAGTGCAAAGGCCCTGGACTCAGTCACCAGCACTACCAAAACAGCCCCACTAAACACAGAGTAAAACTGTGAGTGTGGCCGGGTCTGGCGGCGCATGCCAGTAGTCCCAGCACTGGAGAGGCTGAGGCAGGAGGACTATTGTGAGTTTGAGACCAGCCTGGGCTACAAAGCGAGCTCAAGACCAGCCTGAACTGCACAGCAAGCCCCTATCTCAGAAAGAAAAGAAAATCAACCATTAGCGCTACTTTAGGAAATGTGTTTTGGTGACACAGGCACTCATGCATCTGGGATGGTGACATGAGACAGCTCTTTGCAGGGTGGTGGCAGACAACAGCAAGGGCTGAAGGCAGCACCAGCACGTAAAGTCAGCCAGTAGGGTGAGCACGACAGTCCCTGTGCTTCTACTGTGCAGACACGAAGGTGCCCACACGCACACACCCAGCCTCTGGGTCCTGAGGTCAGAGGGCACACGTCGTGGAGCCCATTTCATTGCCTAGAGCAACGGTTGTCACGCAGGCAGTTCTACCACCCAACACCCAGCTGCTTGGGCAGCTGTGTGCTCCCGCCCCACCATACCAGCTTCTCGGGAACCTGCCACCTGCCCAGACCTGCCACCCACCCGGCCCTGCCCTGCCCTGCCCTCCCCTCCCTGGCTGATGACATCATCATGGGACCGCTGAGAAGCTCCCAAGCTCCACACACAGCCGGGCCAGGCAGTTACAAGCTGAGGGATGGGCACGGCTGGCTGCAGGCTCAGGCTGCCCCGGAGAGGAGCACCGCACTGAGGAGGAGCGCTGCAGGGGCTGCTGGGCCTTCGTGTCTGGGGCTGGCTGAGGATTGAACCGAGGGCCTTTCCACTGAGTTACATCCCCTGTCCTTTTGCATATTTTACTCTGAAACAGAACTTTGCTAATTTGCCCATGCTGGGCTTGAACGCACCATCCCCTGGCTCAGGCTCCTGAGTGCAGGCATTACAGGGTGCTCCAGCACACCTGGCTCTACAGGTGTTTTTCCACCCTCAGTGATCTGGCTGCACCCCGGCCTCACAGCCCTCTGGTGACTCAGGACCAGTCCCATCAGTGTTGTACCTAGAAACACCACCACCAAGTGGTACGAGGAGGCACACAGCTGTCACCCAGGGCTCTGGGAAGCTGAGGCAGGAGGATTACAAGTGCAAACCAACCCTGGGCAACTTGGCAAGACGCTGGCTCAAAATTTACGAAAAGGGGAGCTAGGGATATAGCTCAGTAGCATAAGCACCTGTCTGGCAAGTACAAGGTCCTCAGTTCAATCCCCAATACCATAAATAAACAAACTCATATATACATATATTCATACATACATACATACATACATACTGCATACATACGTAATACATACATATATACATACACACAAATTGTAAAGTAAAAAGAAAAAAAATACGAAAAGGTCCTTGAGGCAGCTCAGTGCACAGGCCCTGGGCTCAATCCTTAGCACTGCCAAAACAAAACATGACACAGCATTTTATCCACACTGACCCTGTGCTAAGCAGGCTTAACTCATGTAGTCCACATTCAGGCTGCTCTGTCTCACCCCAGCAGTGGCTTATGGAGTCCCCGGCCCTGGGGGAAGAAGCAGAGCTTCAAGGTGGAGCCCAGGCTCCTCCAGGCCAGAGCCCCAGCTACTGCCAGCCCCAGTTCCACTGGGGTCACTCCCACCTCTTCCTATCCATCCACTGTTTCTTTCTGAACCCTAAGATCTATTCTCAGAGTAAAGGGCACCCCCCATCCCATGTGCCTATCACTGATAGGAGAGAAAAGCTTCCTTCTTCAGGCTGTCAAGCGTTTCTAGGAATCTGTATAAAGAGAAGTAGCCGCTTGAACTTTAAAACTGGTGGACAGCAACAGAAAGTTGCATGGAACACAATCTATACACAGCTCTTGTTCTGTACAAGCCTGCCTGGCCTCATTCACAACTACAAATTCGATCAACACAAGACACTGCTTTCCACTTATCAGATGGGCAGAGTTCAGGCCCTTGACAACACTGGGGAAGAACAGGCACAAACCCTATCTTGCTGACAAAGGTAAAAACCAGCTAACGCTCCGCAGCCTACGAGGAGCACCAACTATCAGAAATCTCAAAGTCTATTCTTTAGATCGGGCAGCTTCCTTTCAAAGAGGGCCAATCATGATGGTACACGCCTGCCATCCCAGACTCGGGAGGCGGAGGCAGGAGGATCATCTCGAGTTCATGAGCAGCCTGTGCTGAAAAGTTCAAGGACAGTTTGAGCTACATAGTGAGACCCTGTCTCAAAAACCAAAACAAAGAAGCATCTTTCGGAATGATAAGCATAACAAGGCCTTTTTTATGCAGCTTTGTTCCTAATGGCCCAGGACCAAGAGGGACTTCACAGTGCAGTGAGGACCCACTAGGAAACAATAGCACAACCATTGGATGGGACAGCACTGGAGAGCAGCTGCCACTGAGGGCGCACCGGCAGGCACGGGGCAGCCCGCGCCGGCAGCTTTGTACAAACAGAAGGTACAGGAGCCAGAGCGGTTCTGCTCGTCGGCACACAAGAGAGAGTTGCACAAAGCCACCTCAGGAGGGGCTGTGGGTCAGGAGAGGGCACTCCTTGCCACAGGCACCTTCTATGTTGTTCCTACGGGACTCAGAAGTGAAAAAGGTCACCTTTATCGATAACCCACTCCCTACCGTATGTATTTTCTTCTTCTTTTTGAGACAGGGTCTTGCTACACAGCCCCACAGGCTTCAAACTCACATCAATTCTCTTGCCTCAGCATCCCACGTGAGAGGGCTCCCAGCGGGCTCCACCATGGATGCCTGGCTTCTGCTGAGGGGACCCCGCATCCCTGCCTCGCACGTCAAGAGCCCTGAGCTGGTCCTGGCCTTAAGGAGACGTGACCATCCTCAGGAGATACCCGGGAAGTGCGGTAGTAGCAACAGAGGACAAAGGAGAGCGCCATTTCCCGAGTCAGAGCAAGAGGCAGACAGCACAGAGCGCAAGGAGAGCAGGGGGTGGGGGCGGGGCAGGTCCAGGCTGGGTCTGCGCTGAAAACAGAGGCTGCTGGAGTCCGTCTACCTGGGGGGCCGGAGCTGGGGAAGCCTGGCTTTCGGGAGCCTGAGGGCCAGGGCCGGCTCCTTTGGCGATTGGGGTGGCCAAGGCTGGGTCGTGGGCGGGAGGCGGGGCGCTGACTATGACCGCGGCCGGCACGGACAGGTGGGGGCCCTCTGCAGAGAGGGGTGGCTGGCTCCTCTCCTGCAACGGTGGCCGCATGGGGTCAGAAGCCCCCTCCCACGTTCCCAACACAAGAGCCCGGGTCCCCACTGATGTTCTGGGGGCCCCAGAGAACAGGGTGTCAGTCAGTCAGGGGCCCAAAAAGGCCAGGACCTAAGGACCTTGTTCCATTCTGAGCTCTGTCCGGTCGGGTGACTTTAGTTCCATCCTAGGGCCTGTCTCCTGCCCATCTTTCTGTCCGGCCACACACATCTGGCTCCCTCCCCAGGATCCTCTGCTCCCTGCCTGTCAACTGGCCAGTCCTTTCCTCCTCTTTCTGTGGTCAGTTACCCACCCTCCCAATCTGTCCCATTAGGTCAGCTAGGCCCCTCACCGTGGGCTCCCCAAGGACACAGGCACCTGTGCCACCTCTGAGGTGCTCCGGGGGCTAAGCCCCTCCCCCAGCTGTCCGGCCTCCCCGGGCTGTCAGCCCTGCCCTCCCCCACCTCCCTGCCTGCCTGGCCAGCCGCAGTACCTGGGGCAGGAACATCTGCAGGGAGTCCTGAGTGAGGATGGCCGCAGCAGCGGCGGCAGCGGAGGCCGGCTGCCCCAGGATGATCTTCTCCGGGCTGGACGCCAGCACGGGGCTGGGTTGAGGGGTGGTGGCCTGAGGCGGGGCAGCGGCCTGGGGGGCAGTGACCTGTGAGGCCTGCGGTGGGGGCTGCTGGAGGCCCAGGGGCAGTGGCGTGCTGACCACAGGGGGCACTGGAGGAGCGGGTTGCACGGCGAGGACGGGCGTGGCGTCCCCAGTGGCTGCAGCGGGGGTGGCTGGCTGCACTAGCCCCTCAGGGGTGTTGAGCATGGCCACAGCACTGGGGGGCAGAGTGACCCCCTGGAGGACGGTGGTGGCAGCGGGGCCGGTGGGGGCTGGCTGGCTCTGTGTGGGCAAGCTGCCAGCGGCCAGCGACACAGGCATCTGGAAGAGCGCCGGCTGGCCCACCTGGATGGGTGCAGCCGAGAGGATGTGTGCTGCACTGTGGGCCCCGGAGTGAGGTGCCAGGACCGGGCCCAGGCTCAGGGGGCCCGCCAGGTTCTGGTTGGTGAGGATGGGGTTGGCGATGAGCTGTCCCCCTGGGTGGGGAGCTGCTGCTGTGAGGATCTGGCCACCCACGCTGGCTGGCAGGGCAGAGAGGGGCTGGGGCAGAGGGACAGCGGTGGGTGCACCGGGCAGCAGGAACTGGTTCTGACCCGGCAGCACATGCTGCGCGGGGATGACGATGCTGCTGCCCTGGTTCAGCAGGTGGACGCTCATGGGCTTGCTCAGGGCCCCAGGGGGCTGAGGTGGTGCTGTGCCCGCGGTGGTGACCGGGGGCTGCTTGAAGACGTTGGCCTGCAGGGCAGGTGCCGGGAAGCCAGAGAGCACCACATTCTGGCCAGCCTTGCCCGCCGCCGCCATGAAAGTCAGGTTCTGTGGGGCCTTAGGCTGCTGTGGGAGGGCTCCCGGCTCACCCTGGATGGTGAGTGTAGCGCCTGTGGGGCCGAACGGCTTGGGCGTGAGCTGGTAGAGCTTGGGAGGCAGCACGCCTGCGGGCTTGGGCTGGATGGGCGTAGGTGTGCGGTGCAGTATCACGTTGGGGGCTGGCACCAGTGGCGACGTGCCCAGGCCTGGAGCGACTGCCAGCGGCTGTCCCGAGGGTGCCCCGCTGGCTGCCACAGTGGCAGCCCCTGCCCCTGCAAACACTGAGTTCCCGTTGAGTGTGGTGGCCACGGCGGCCGGAAGGCTCTTCTGGATAACCAGGCCGGCCCCCTGCGGGGACACACCGGCCGACGCCAGGGTCACTGGCTCTGAGGGGCCGGCTGCTGAGGCCAGGTAGCCACTTACAGGCACCTGCTTGGCCAGGAGTTGCGAGGCAGGTGGGTTGAGCGCCATGACAGGCTGGCCCACCACCTGGATAGGTGCCAAGCCAAGAGTGGCAGCTGCAGTGCCCCCAGGACTGCCATTGGGCAGGCCCTGGAGGCCTGGGATGGGCTGAAGGGTCACGTTGCCCAGGCCCACAGGCTGCAGGAAGGGCTGCACACTCAGGGCCTTGTTGACCACGTCCTGGGGTGGCACTAGGGCCTGATGGGTCAGCACAGTGGGTGGGGCCTGCAGCCCCAGCAGGTCAGCGCTGCCTGGGAAGAGGGCCTGGGGTCCTGTGGCCACAGCGGCTGCCCCTGCAGTGCCTGTTGGGCCTGCCCCACCATCTGCAGGCTGCAGGGTCGGCAGCTGGAAGGGGCCCAGGTCCAGCTCAGCCTCGGCCTCAAGTGTCTGCTCTGTGATGTTGGCCTCTTGCAGGCTCTGCTGAAGGATGTCACAGGGCTGGTCAGCGCCCCCGCTCCCTCCACCGCCACCCGCCGTGGCGGGTGAGCCCAGGATGTCATCTTCCAGGAAGTCCAGGTCCACACTGGGGGCTGGCTGGCTGGGCTCAGGGTTCAGGTGGTTGCCGGAAGCTTCTTGCACGTGGAGCTGGAGGCCCGGGCAGGAGGAAGGGAATAGGTAAGGCTTGCCAAGAGCTGGGCTTGGACCACAGCTACCATGTAGTACACCTGGGGCATTCCATCTGGAAGTGAGGGAGCCTGGGATCGAAGCTGGCATCTGGCTGTGTGACCTGGAGCTGGCTTGATCTGAGCTCAGTTCTCTCCAGCAGTGTTCAGTGAAAGGGAATAAAAATCACCCCCTTCTTAGGATCTGAAAAATTCTGAAATTTTAAAATATGCCTGGGGCTGGGGAGTTAGCTCAGTGGTCTAAATACCTGCCTGCCAAGTTCAATCCTGGGTATTGTATGCCATGCTGGCCCTGCAACCTGGCCCCCAAACCAGGCATGGTGGTACACATAGAGAGGATCACTATGAGTCTGAACTGCACAGTAAGACCCTGTATCCAATTAAAGAAAGAAAGAAAGAAAGAAAGAAAGAAAGAAAGAAAGAAAGAAAGAAAGAAAGAAAGAAAGAAAGAAAGAAAGAAAGACTGGCCCTAGAGACTTCCAATGAAGAACTGAGGCTGGGTTAAAAACCAGAGTAATGGGGCTGCAGAGATAGCTCAGGGGCATACGCACCTACCTAGCAAGCACAAGGACTCGAATTCAATCCCCAGCCCCACATGCTGTGCAGTCTCAGCCCCAGATGCCTGGACATGCCCTCTGGGCCCCAGGCATGGTGGCACACGCCTGTAATCCCAGCACTTGGGAGGTTGTGCCAGGAGGATCTCTGAATTTGAGACCAGCCTGTAGGCTACAAAAGTGAGCACAAGGCCAGCCCAAACTGCACAGTGAGACCCTATCTCAAAAAAAAAAAAAAAAAAAAAAAAAAGAGACAGAGTCGGAGTAGTGGAAGGTGTACTGGGGAATACCTGGCATCCCAGCACTCAGGAGGCTGAGGCAGGAGGATCACTAAGTTCAAGGCCATCCTGGACTATGTTGTTCAAGGTAACTTGAATTATATGGAGAGACCTTTTCTCAAGCAAAAACAGAAAAGAAACCACCACAGCAGAGGTGGTGGCCACAGCTGCCGTCTGTAAGCCCTGGTCCCAAGTGCAGGAGCATACCATTTCTTAAATGTTCCTCCTGCTATCCTGAATGGAGATCCAGGGCATGCACCTAGAAATACCACACATATCTGGCCAGCACCCCACACGCCATACTGACAGTGGGCTGCCTCGGCCACCAATCTGTGCACAGACAGTGGATCTATGCCTGCAACCGGAAGCCAGATATGATGGTACGTATCTGTTATCCCAGCTCTGTGGGAGGCTGAGACAGGAGGATCACAAATCAAAGCCCAGCCTGAGCAACTCAGTCACATTCTGTCTCAAAAACAAAAAATAAAGGGGAGAGGGGTTGGGGATGTAGCTCAGTGTGAGGGTCCTGGATTTAATTCCCAGAACCACAAAAGGACAAAAAAGTTCAAGGGGAATAAAACCAAACCAAACCAAAACAACCTGAAGTTGGAAGGATGCGCTTGATCTACACACAGGGCTCAGGGTGACGCCTGGCCTGCGGCACGAACGTGAGGGACAACTCGGTCATGCTCACCACCACCCACATCGTCAACAGTAGCTCAGGGAGACACTCACTGCTCCCAGCCTTGCGCCAGGAAGGAGGGCCCAGGGTCCAAGCTAGTGAGAGGCTGCACAGGGGCTGCCGGGACAGGGCTCCGCTTGGCCCCTAACCTGCAAGGGCCAGGCCGGCCAAGTGCCCCTACATGTCTGAGGGTGCAAGCAGTGCGCCCCCTACCACAGGTGTGGAAAGACATCGCCTCTGCGCAGGGCTCGGGCCCAGCGAAGAACCCTACTCTGTGGAAAAATGGCAGGTGTGACAAAAGCACTGACCACAGGATAGTCCACCTGCGCGGCTGGTGCCACTGCTGGGTCTGTAAACGCACCGTAAGGACTAAATGACAGTGGCCAGAAAGAACCAGGGGTACGGCGAGTGCTCAGGAAACAGCAGCCATAATGGTGATGCACAAGGAAAGGGCTGCTCTGGGCTTTGGCCCAAGGTCAGCAGGTCAACAGGCTCCCCCCTCAGGTCACAGGTCACGTGCCCATTGCTGAGCGCCCTTCAGGGTCCTGAAGGCAGCATCAGCCTTAGTGCCCAGAAGTGTAATGCATGGGGGGCCTCACTCTGCCCCCGCCCTGTCCTCTGTGACTGCTGCTTCTGCCTTCATGGGTCAGAACCTCTCAGGGCCCAGACCTCCCCTCGGGCCACCAGCCCTTCCTCCCACTTACCCCGGGACCTTCATAGAAGGCACTTTGGGCCTCTCCAGGAGCATCCAGGAGATCATCACTGTCCAGCTGCAACGAGACACACCCCAAGGTCAAATGTCAACAGGGCTGCTCAGGCTCAGCAGTGCCAGGGAAGGGGGTGGGATGCCGGAATCTCTGCTCAGAGGCTGCGGACTGGGGGTCGAGCTCAGCTGGCTGCAAGCTTCTGGCCAGGCCTGCCTGTCCCTCCTCCACACATGAGGGCTTAATACCCAAAGGCGCCAGTTCTAGCAGGGCTCTCAGTGCCCAAACAACACCCAGAGCCTCTGTCGACGGTCTGGGCCTCCCAGAAGCCTTGCTGGGATGCCCAACAGCCTCCTAACTCTGGGGCGTCACCCCCAACTCCCCATCTCCCAAACCATAGCCCACTCACTGGTTCAAGCCCAAGCCTAAGAGTTGGTCACTCAGGCACCATCACTCCCTCTTCCTGGTCACCTGGGGGTCTGGGTGACTCCACCTCCGACCTGGACCCCCGTCTGCACCCCTCAGCTCCTCCACAGCCTGCACAGGATTGGCCGAGGCCACCACTGCCTCGGTCCCTGAATTACCAGCTATTTTTCCTTGCAAGGGACGGCTCAACTCCCCTTCCTCGAGCGGGGCTTAGACTTGGCACCCTGTGCTGCCAGGGACTCTTCGTGAGGGAAGCGCATGATCCTGGAGACGCCCTCAGATTGTTGCTCTGGGGCGGCAGCTGCCACAGCCCCTCACCCTGCCTGATCACGCTAAAGGAGCCCCTCATCCCCCCTCTCTCCCTCCCTCCCTCCCTCCTTCCCCCCTCCCTCTCTCCCTCTCCCTCCTTCCCTCTCTCTCTCTCCTCTCTCCTCTCTGTCCTGTCTTTTTGGGACAGAGCCTCACTGTGCAGCTCAGGCTGGCCTAGTGTATTCCTTTTCTCTTACATTTGTCTTCCTATTGGGGGATTGGGCTTGCAAACACTTGGCAAGCACTGAGCCTCCTTAGCCCAACTCTCTTTTCCTACGTAGGTGAAATTTTTTGTTGGTTTTTGAGATAGGTTATTGCTACATATTGCAGGCTGGCCTTGAACTCACAAGGTTGCTCAGGCTGGCCTCAAACTAGCAGCAATCCTGCCTCAGCCTTCCAAGTGCTGGGGTTATAGGTGGGTGACACCACACCCGGCTGACATTTCTAAATCACACTCTCAATGGTGCTTTTCACCGTGGCCACGTTATGTGTTAGTGGCTTCTTCACTGACTAAGGGAATGCCTACGGTGTGGGAACAGGGGTCCGCCGCTGCCCAGCTCCCCAAGCCCTGCTCGGTGCAGAATGCAGCCCTGCCTGGCAAGCGCTGCTCCCTAGAGTACTCACCTTCTCTGACCCATGCAAGAAGTCGTTGAGAGCCTGAGGGTCACTGAAAGAGAAGAGAGGGACACTGAGGCTGCGGGCGGAGCAGGGAGGAGGGAGGGCATCTGAGACAGAGGGCGGGGAGCCCATTACTCACCAAATCACGTCTAGTAAGCATCTCCCATCCTCATCATCCATCGCCACTGGATGGGTGGGGTCAGGAAGAGGGCGAGGGAGACAAGGTTAGATGGTGGCGGTGCGCCCAGCCCCGCCCTTCGGGGAGCCCCTGTGGGTGCTAGAGCTTCCTCTCCCTCGAGTCCACAGGGACAGGCAGAGCCAAGGCTCAGGGCCTGGGAGCTCCCTTCCCTCCTGTCCTCACCTGAGCTCCCAGCCAGAGGTGGACAGTGTCCAGCTAAACCAGGAGAGCCCTGGCTGCACACAGGCGTGGCACTAAGTGCCCCAGACACACGGGGCCATGTGGATCCCTGCAGAGGCCATGAGGGACCAGACCCCTGCTTTGCAGATGAGGAGTGGGAGGCACTGAAATGGTCACTTTGCCTCCCAGTGGGCAGGTCACAGGGCCTGGCCTGGAACCCACTTACTGCCCTGCTCCCCTGCTCCTTTAAGGCAGGGCATGACCCAGAGGCAGTGCGGAGGGACCTGTCCTGAGGGTGACAGGGTGACGGAGGGAGCCAGGGGGCAACAGGAAGGGCCAAGGGTCTCAGGTCTGGTCCGCCCTGAGGCTCTGGGCAGTGTGACTCTCAAGGAAGGGAGGGGCGACCAGGAAACTGAGGCGGAAGCCAGGGGAGGGTCCACGAGGGGGGTGCCATGTCAGAGGCTGCCGCGCAAGCCGTGAGAATGATGAGGATGAGGAGGGCTAACGTTTGCTGAGCGCCGCTGCCCAACGGGGCACCAGAGGAGCACGTCGCAAATGTTAGCACACTGAACCCGGGGAGAGGGATGCTCTCCATCCCATGTCGCCCCACGGTGACTGGTGCTGCCTGGATCCGTCCATCGGCCCTATCCCCCACCCAGCCTCCACCCCTGGCCAATGCCCTGGGCACCTGCCTGTCCTGTCTGACGTCCTGCTCCCTCCATGCTTCCAAGCTCCCGTTATGGACCCCCACCCCCAGGGACGAGCAAGGTGTGGACCACAGGGCAGAGGCACATCAAGGATGGGCTCCCACTCTACCGTGCATGCCTGTGTAAGGCCCTGGGATCACCGAGGCACCTCTCGCGCCTAAGCGCACAAGCTATGTGGGCCCCCGCATCCAGAAAGTGCTCTGGCTATGACCCTGGCCCCTGGCCTCAGGCATGCTGTGACTAAAGCCGTTTCAAGACAGGGGTTCTAGAAGAGCAGGGCTTCCCCTCTGAGTCCTGGCCTACGGATCCTCCTTAGAAAGCTGCACAGGGGACGTTTTACACGCCCAGCCTGGCTGCCCCATGAGATGCAGACAGCACACACGTACCCAGGGCCATGCCACATACGTGACCACCCTGCTCCTCAGCAGCCTCCACTGGGAGCCTCCTATGAGACCCCCGTTCTACAACTGGCCTGGGAGCGGGCTGAAAAGGCAGTTTGCCCAGGATCTCGAAGGGGGCCAGGCAGAGGCTCTTAGAACCTCACAGCCACCTCAGGGGTGCTAGGCCTTCTTCCCTGAGCACACGTGGGCCCAGGAAGTGTGTGGAAGGGCGGCTGCCCTGGGAATAAACGGGACCCCCACTCCCACCCCATTACCTGTGCTACAAGCGAATCATGAAGGGAAGGTGGGGGTGTCCACTCCAGGTCTACGCGGGGCCCCCAGCTGGGGACTTGGAGAGCGTCCTCTCGGGGGCCAGCTGCAGGGAGAATGAGGGGCTGAGTAAGTGGTAAAATGACATGCTCAGTGGCAAGACAGACAGATGGACAGAAGGACAGACAAAGCGAGGTGCAGCGCCAGATGCCAGGGCCGAGGGAAGAAGGCAAAAACTGTGGGTGGAAACAGACAGGAGATGGGGTGGGCAGGAGACGGCAGCTCCGAGGTGGAAGCCACGCCACTAGCACTCGTCATGGCGCACTCAAGGCGCACGGAGATGCACGCTGCACAGACCACGCTGTATCACGCCCGGCAGGCCTGGTCCTGTGGCCTTGCCACTCGAGCCACGCCTCGTGAGCCGAGCATCCCTGGGGTGGGGTGGCTTGCCAGAGGCCCACGTTCCTGGGAGCCTCTCCCCGAGACACCCTTGTCCACTGGCCACTCTGTCCCTGTGGTCTCAAGAGTTTCTGTTGAAAATCGCCTTCTTTATGACATACACAGGGTGACCACAACAGACCACTGGTGACGGTTTAAACTTTGCAAAGTGTATTACAGTCCAGCTGAAATGGCCCTTGCCTGGAACACACTTGCCCATCATCTTTGCAAAGTGTGTTCACAGTGAGGTACGCACTGCGGCCACTTGCCACCCACCGGAAGGCGGGCAGACAGACAGACAGGAGAGCATGTCCCCACCCACGCTGCGCATCTGACCTGCTGCCGTGCCACCTCTGGCTCTTCTCCAAAGTCAAAATGACACAGACAGGGAACATTTTAAATTGATGGACACTGAGGCAGCCACAACTGTGCAACTAAAGACATTTGTGAAAGAAGACTCTAGAATCGCTGCAGAAAGGGGTGAGAACAACGGAGCAGACGTGTCCAAGCAAGGGGGAGCGCCTCCGAGGGCGGACTGATGCCGTGGTCTCTCACTGTCATCAACTGAAAACAAAAGCCATTCACTGTAGTTTTCGGTCGCACCTTGCGGTGCTGATTTGCTTACCCTGAGCTTACAGTTGTGTCCTTTTGCAAACAGAGCAGGTAAATCTGCACACATGGAATCTGAGGGTAGTGACAACAAACCATGCTGGGCACTTCTCCCCCTGGAAGTCACTACTCTAGATAAGGAAACCAAGGCAGAGGGTGGGTGGCTGGTAATGTACCCCAGACCCTGTGGTGGGGGTGGGGTGGCAAGCAGGGACTGCGTCCTGCCCAGAGACCTGGTCCACCAGCCCCTCTGTCCACCACATCCTTTGGAGCACGTATGGCATGGATGCGAAGAGCACCACCAGGCGGGAGATGGTGCTGCTGCGTTGGCTCATGAATGCCTGGGATATTTCAGGGCTGAGAAAGCAACAGAGCTAGAAGCAAGAGGAGACTGCAAGTGGCTTCCCCTCCTCCTCCAGGGAACAACAGGCCAAGGTAGGAAGGTTGCAAGTTTGAGGCCAATCTGAACTATATATAGCAAGATCTTGTCTTAAAAAAACAAAATGAAAAGGAAACAAACCAACCCAGGTGTGGTGATGCATGCCTATAATCCCAGCACCTCATGAGGCTGAGACCAGAGGATTTAAATTTGAGGACAGCTGGGCATGGTGGCACACAGCTGTAATCCCAGCACTTGGGAGGCTGAGGCAAGAGATCTTTGCAAGTTCAAGACCAGCCTGAACTGCATAGTGAGGACTTGTCTCAAAAGGACAAAAACAAAAAAGAAAAAAGAAAAAGAAAGCAGGCAAGCAAGCAAGCCGGTGAGATAGCTCCACGGTCTAAAATGCCTGCTTGGCACCTTGGTTCAATCCTAGGCACCACATGCTGCGCCAGCCCCACCCCCAGGGCAGGCAAGGCTGGCCACAATGAAAGAAAGAAAGAAAGAAAGAAAGAAAGAAAGAAAGAAAGAAAGAAAGAAAGAAAGAAAGAGAAAGGAAGACCTTCTTCTCCCAAGAGACACATCCTGAAACATCAAGGGGTGAAATGACAGTGTCTGCAGTTTACTGTGGGTGCTGAGGCATCCAGACCTGGGGCTTCCTATTCTGCTGCCCGTAGACATGCATGGCTGTATCCTTTTATGTTCAAACTCATTAGAACGAAAGAAATTAGGGCAAGACATGAATACATGTTTCTCCAAAGAAAACCTACAAGTGGCCAGTAGGCCATGCAGAAGCGCTTGGCAGGAGCAAGCCCCAGGGAAACAGCGCAAGCCACAGGGAGGCGCCACTTCCCAGCTTAGCACTGACCACTGGCGAGGAGGGGTGGGGAGCAGGAAACTGGAGCGGCCTGCGGCTGGTGGGAATCCAGGAGGCGGCCACCCCGGCAAACAGCCTGGCGGTGCTCTGAACATTAAAAATAGACCAAGCGCATGATCCAGCCACTCCACTGGAGAGCACACCCAGGAGAAGGTTTGGGAAGTGTCTACACAGTCAGGTTCAGAGCAGCCTGCTTCTCAGGGGCCTGCTCAGGGGCAGATGTAGGGATGTGCAAAAGGTGTTGAGTTAAAGGAGATTCCTGAGCTGGCATGGTGGTGCACACCTATAACCTGGGCACAAGAGAGGCCGAGGCAGGACGACCACTGCGAGGTCCAAGTTAGCCTGAGCTACACAGCAAGACCTTGTCAGAAACAAACAAACATGAATAGAAAGGGAATCTGGCATACACCGAGACACCAGGGGATTGCTAGACAGACACCACGCCAAGTGAGAGAAAGCCTGGTCTGTAGGATGCTGCCTGCAGGCGGCTCTGTACCGCCCACAGGCAGGGCGGGGCAGTGGCCAGGCCCAGGGGACCCTTGCGCAATGGGCAGAGTCAGAGTTTGCAAAAATAAGGCACTCCGGAGCCGGATGGTGAGGTGGCTGCTCTGCAAAAAATGAACCCCACTGTCCTGAAATGCACGCTTGACATGGGGCAGCTCAGCAAGGCCCCACTCTCAGGAAATGCAAAAGGCTGGGAATGGCGCTCAGGGTGAAAGGGCCTGAGCCCAATGCCTACCCCCAAAAATAAAACAGATCAAGGAGGGGTAAGCTGGTCACATTTTATGTTGGCTAAAGAGGCAATTAAGGATATCCAAGTTTTAAATAAAATGTATACCAATATAAAATCAAGTGAAATGAAAGCACTTAGTTCTCAGTGGCACTGGCTACAGACAAAGTGCACAGGGGGCCTGTGGCTGGCGGCCTCCTAGGGAGGGAACCCCACCACACCTGTGAACCTGGAGGGATAGCCGTGGGGTGCATGCGTATATGGGGGTTCTGCATTTGACCCTTCTCTCTACCCTGAGACCATCTGAAGTGCCCCATAGTGATTTCTTTTCTTCTTTGGTACTGGGATGAAAATCTGAAATCTTCCCACTGAGCCACACCCCCACTCACTAGCTAAGCTGCCCAGGCCGAAACTGCGGTCCTCCTGCCTCAGCCTCCCCAACGGCTGGGACCACAGGCCTGAGCCACCACGCCCAGCTGAACAGTGTGGTCGTAAGAACGCACAACACACTGTAAGATCACACGTGCCCTGCCTGGGGCTCTGAGCTGATCGTTCCTGTGTCCCCTCCCAAACACGCTGTGGGCACTCTGTGAGATCCTGTGCAGCAAGGTTCACCATAGTATGCTGAATGAATGAATTTGTACAGGAAGTTTAACAAACCCACTCACTTGTTCAAGGGGTGGCAGGTGAAAAGGGCATCCTTTAAGAACCTCCTGGGGAGCCAGAGTGGGGCATGCACCGAGGATGCTCAGAAGCGCACGTACAGAGCCAGGCCTTGGCAGTAGGGAGGAGGGTCAGTGGTTCTCAATCAGGGGTGGCCCAGGGTACCCCTTCCCACCCTGCTCACCTCTGACACACTCAAAAGCTTTGCAACAATGACAGGGCCATGGGAACTAGAGCCCCACACCATCGTCATCACACTGCCAACGGTCAGCAGGGACCTGGACGCCTGGAGCCTGGACAGTGTGCCCAGCCCTGAGCACATTATGGCCTTTATCACCGTAAGCCTTGGGGCCCTGGGGCTCACTGTGCCTTCTGGGCCTGAGGCAGGGACTTGCTTCTTATTGTGGCATCCCGCAACCGAGGCTGAGCGCTGCACCCCTGGCCTGCCCCCGCCGTGCCCTGCTGCCTCCTTGTGCTTCCCTGGCACCTGGGCTCCAGCCCAAGTAGGAGCTGTGCTGCTTGCACTCCTCAGAACAGAAGCTCCAGGTCCCACCACGGCCAGAATCTGAACTCAGCCCCTGGGACTCCAAAGGCCACCCCCATACCACCATGCTATAAAAAGCCAGCCGGGCCAGGCCTGGAAACCACAGTGATGACACAACAATGACAATGTGCCCTTCCAGAAGCTCTGAGAAGCCCTCGGTGCCAGCACTGGGAGCTGTGGGAGGAGCTAGATCGCAGCAGCAGCCATAATCAGGAGGCCCTGGAGGCCAGGATGGGGTTCAGTGTCTGGGTGGGATCACTGCAGCTCCCGCAGTCCTGGCCAGCAGCGAGCGCTACCACCTGGGAACTCTGCCATAGCTGCTAGGAAACCACGGCAGAGCCATGGCTGCTCCCCCAACCCCAGCCAGGCCGTGACTCCACGATGTGAACGAGGACCGCGTGAGCCCAGTGTTTCCAAGCCGCGGGCTATGACTTTGAGGCTGTGAAGGCCCTGTAGCCACGGCACCGTAATTTGACTTCTTAGTGAAATTTCAGGCTGAGAGACTTGGGGCAACTTTTTCTGCTAAAATACAAAAATACAGCTTTTCTACAAAGAAAGCTTTTGGCTCTCTGTTTTCTGTGTTAAACACAGTAGAAACAACTGGAGCCTTGGCAGCTGTTTTGTGATGATGGGGCAAAGACTTTGAGGCTGATAAACCCACCTGGATAAATCCACCTGAGAGAAAAACACTGGGTTCTTAAAAACTGAAGGATTGCTGGGGAGATAGCTCCATGGCACAAGTGCCTGCCTGGCCAGTACAAGGTTGTGAGTTCAAACCCTGGTCCCGCAAAAAAAAAAACAAAACAAAAACCTGAAGGACTGCCTGCCACCAAAACTTCTTTTTTTTCCCCTCAAACTTCTTAATCCTCGCAGCTTGAGGCACATGCATGACCTGACACACAAAAAACTCACATTTTCATTTATCTGTGTGACCCAGTGCAAGGACCCTCCTGGGCTGTCCACATCCTGGCACCACATTTTGTGGACCAAGAGGAGCAGCAGGGCTCACCAAAGCAGGGGAGGCTGGCGGGAAGTGGGGCAGAAACAAGAAGGATCACCACAGCGGGGCCAGGAGCAGGCAGAAGCCCTGCTCCTCCCGAGGGCCAGGCCACAGACACCACTGCCCAGCCCCGTCCCAGCCCGGCCACTGACAGCATAGACCCAGCTCTTTGAAGGCTCCCAGGGCTCTGGAGCCTGGCGTAGGGCTGCTCCTCACACAGCGGCACTAACTCTCACAGCCTTGCTGGGGTCGGGAGCAGCCTGACCTCACCCCAGACACACCACACTCCACTTTGGGACCAGTGGCTTGGCCAGACCCAGCCTCACTGTCTCCTGTCACCTGTCCCCAGCCTGAATTGACAGGTGACTGATCACAACTGGATGAGCCTGTGTTAAGCTCTAGGAGGCTGAGGCAGGAGGCTGGATGACCTGGCCAGGCTCTGTCTCGAAATAAAAAGCAAAATTGGCTGGGGATAGAGCTCTGGGCAAAGGCCCTGGTTTAATTTTTAGTACTATAAAAGACAACAACAGAAAAACAGCACTGACAACAACAAAAACGTGTGAAGTCGGAGGCAGTGGTTAGCATGGCAGAGCCCACACCGTGGGTACCCTGAGCTGTCAGAGATGAGAAAAGACAGAGAAGGAGTCTTCCTGGAACCAAGGAGCAAGCGCCGCTGCCAGGAAACTGCCAACACCCAGATTTCAGACCCCTGGCTTCCAGAACTGGAAGAGGGTAACTTGCCATTTTGAGTCTCAAGGTTTATGGCATTTGTGACAGCAGCCATAGAAACTAACAGGGTATGTACATCTATAAGATAGAAACTGGGCAGGGCCAGGATGCAGCTCAGTGTCACAGCACCCGCCTGGCAGCGCAAGGCCGAGTTTGACTCTGGTACAAAACAAACAACAAAACCCCCCCACAGGCTAGATACCAACATGCATCCTACGGGCATGTTGTTCACTGCACAAAGACACCTGGACAGAGGGGGCAGGTGGGGCCTCAAGTTGGCGCAGGCGCTGCTCACACCTTCCACTCCTAGAGAAGAGGGCGCCCGCCCAGCTGCTGAGAGGAAGCAGCCTCCCTCAGATGGACAGGACCCCTGAGGGCTGCACACCACTGCAGGAAGCTCCTTTGCCCATTCCACACGGAGGCCCAGACGTGGCTGGGCCCTGGCTGTAGGGCCACTGGTGAGATGCCACAGGAAAAAAAAAAAAAAAAAGAAGAAGAAGAAGAAGAAGAAAGCATGACTCCAGCCGGGTGTGGAGGCACAGCCCTATAATTCCAGCACTGAGGCAGGTAGATCCTTGGGAGTTCAAGACCAGCCTGGGCTACAAAGTGAGCTCAAGGCCAGCCTGAACTGCATGCATAGTGAGGCCCTGTACCCTGTCTCAAAAGGATACACACACACACACACACACAAAGATGATCCAAAGTGTTTCCTGTAAACCTGGGACACTCATAAAGTAACCAGCAGCCAGCTCTGAAAACTTCCTTTGTCTTTTTGAGACAGGGTCTCGCTATGGAGTTCAAGCTGCCTTGAGCTCACTTTTGTAGCCCAGGCTGTTCTCGAACTCACACCAATCCTCCAGCCTCAGCCTCCCCAGTGCTAGGATTACAGGTGTGTGCCACCACACCCAGCACTGAAAACTTTCTTTACACAGGTTTTCACTTTTATCTTTCTGTCCCCGCAAAGCTGTTCTTTTTGGAGACGTGTGCCTCACTACGTAGGCCTCCAACTCGAGTCGATCCTCCTGCCTCAGCCTGCTGAGCGCTAGGAATGACAGGTGTCCACCTCCACGTCCAGAGACAGGGTGCTTGTATTTAATATGAGACATGAGAAAGCAGAGCATCACATCCTCACATGCCTGGCCAGGAACATGAATCCAGTGACTCAGATTTGTCACCACCCGTCATCTGCAGGGGCTGATGATGCCCTGGCAGAACCCTGATGATCTGAATGCAGTTCTCCTCTCCAGTCAGTGGGCTCCACTGGCTTCATCCTGCCACTTCCTTTATGGGAAAGGTCTCTTCGGCAAGTCCTAAGGGACATGTTTAAGGTGCTCTGACAGCCAGGTGGAGGTTATTAATAGCAATACCCTGGAAACAATGTACTGGCCAGCAGTAGTAGAGGATTACCTACATTGTACCCATGTGACAAGGGGGATACTGGGTCAGCGAGATGGCTCAGCGGTCTAAAGCACCTGCTGAGGAAAGTTCAGGCAAACGCTGGGACCACTGCTTGATCTCTGGCACCACATGCTGCGCCACCACACCCCAGGGCGGGCTGAGCCGGCCATAACACAAATTAAAAATGAGATTTAAGAACAATAAAATAAAATAAAGAAAAAAAGGGGGGATACTTTGTTGCTGTAAAAACCATGAGCACACACCAAAGGGGTAGTAGGCCTATGATCCCAGTACTGAGGATCCGAAGGGAGGCTGAGGCAGGAGGATTACAAGTTCAAACTGGCCTGGGCAACTCTGCAAGATCCTGTCTCAAAAGGGGGGGGGGGTGCTGGGGAGGCAGCTGAGCACAAAGGCCTGGATTCAATCCCCAGCACTGCACACTGAACTTCCATGAACTGCAGAAGGACCACATTGCTAGGAAGTTCGTTCACTCCCACACCTTTACCGAGAAACCACACATGTACCTCAATGTCCACAGCACCAAGTGGAGGCGACCCGAAGCCCATCTGCACGTGGCCGGGCATACTGCCACCAACAGCAGGAGCAGGAGCACATGCCATGACGAGGATGGGCCCCCAAGGCAGGGTGCCAGATGCCCAAGGCCACGTGTTGTGCAATTCTGCTTAGAGGGCACCTCTCAACGGATGGAAAACAGACTCAGGTTGTGCGGCTGGGGTCTGGAATGGCTGTGCCTGGCACGGATTCTCCTGGGGCAATGGAAGCATCCTCAGATACGCTAGAATGAGGCCAGGCGCCCCTGTGAATGTACTGAAAACCGCTGAACTGTACACTTTCAGGGGTTGTTTCGTGGTATGTGGTTATAGCTCAATGAAGATGCCACAATCCCAGCACTCAGGAGGCTGAGGCAGGACAATGGCCATGACTTTGATGCCAGTCTGGGCTACAGTACAAGTTCAAGGCCAGCGTGGACTACATAGTGAGAACCTGTCTCAAACAAAACAGCAAAATCTTCTCTGAAAGCCCCAGTGGGCCATGTTCAGGCTCGCAGTTACAAGCCGCTGCTGCGCAGAAGCTGAAAGGCTCCCAGTGCCAGGCAGTGGCTGGGCTTGGACCCAGCGAGCGCCAGAGCCAGGCCATTCCGAGGGCAGTGGTATGCAGGCCCAGGCACCCCCTCCTACCCTGCATGGCAGAGTCCAGATTGAATCTGCAGGAGTCTTTCCAGTGCTACCTGGGGACCTGCACGCCACACAGCACACAAGGCAGGTCACCAGTAGCCAGCTGGGGTTCTGTAACCACCGATGCCTGCTCCTTAATAGCTCCCACCCACCCCAGTGCAGATGATGAGGGAGAAAAGGGACAGGGTGAGGGCTGAGGTCCCCAAAGCAGCTGCCACACCTCAAGGGAAGGGTGAGTGTCAGCAGAGTCCCTGGGGCAAGGCCAAGGGAGGCCAGGGCAGTCCACGCCTAGGCCCTGGGGCACAAACATACTGGTGCTGGAGGAGCAGCTAGTGGGGCAGACAAGGCCCGACAGCCTTCCAAGATGGAGCCATGGATCTAAGCGCGGTCTTTGCAAGATGCAGAGCTGAGACTTGGCATAGGGAGCACTGGAAGGTGAAGGTGGGGGACTGTAAGAGTCCAGGCTGGAGGGGGAAGAAGGGGGTGGGGCTCAGTCATAGGCTGAGCAGCTGGGTTGGCAAGAAGACAGGCCAGGAGTGGCATCTGAATGTGGTGCCACGCCTCACCCACCTCTCCTTCCCTTCCCTGGTAACTTCTGGTCAACCCTGCCAAGACATCTGATGGACCCAAGCTGCTGCCAACCTCACTAAGAGCCCAGAGTGAGGCAGGGGCTGCTCAGAGCTTCTGAGGAACTCGAGTATCAGGCGACCCCCAGAGCACCACCTCTCACATGAGTGTCCCCACTCCAAAGTCAAAATGTTTCTGTGGGCCAGGAAATAGCTCGGTGGATTAAAGCACCTGCTTAGGCAGACACAGGGACCGGATTTGATCCCTGGAGTGCCTGCTGCCCATGCTGAGATGGTGATTGAGACTGGGCATGGTGGTGCCTGCCTGTAATCCCACTTCTTGGGAGGCTGAAAACAGGAGGACCACTACGAGTCCTATCTGTATAATGAGGGGCTGGGGAGATAGCTCTGTGGCACAAGTGCCTGCCTGGCAAGTGCAAGGTCATGAGTTAGAACCCTGGTTCCACAAAAAAAACAGGACAATCAATCTGTATGATGAGATTCTGTACTAAATACATATTTTTTAAAAAGAGAAAAAAAAAAGTTTCTGCATTTATCCTTGGCTTTGAATCCTTCCAGGACCTTTGGGTGGCCTCCAGTGTACACAGCGAGGTAGAGATGTAATTTCATCTCCTTCCACCTGGGTGATTCTGTGTATATGCGTGTGTGACACTGAGAATTGAACATGGCCTCAAACATATTGGCCAAGCACAGAGCCACTAAGCTATATCAATTTCTTTTTCTTTCGTTCTTTCTTTCTTTTCTTATTTAACAACTTTTCGTTTGTTGTTTATTTATTAGTTTTTATGGCCGGCTCAGCCTGCCCAGAAGGCAGGGCTGGCGCAGCATGTGGTGCCAGGGATCGAACTGCAGTCCCTGCAGCCGCCTAAGCTTTCCTAAGCAGGCGCTTTAGACCACTGAGCCATCCTGCCGGGCCCCTTTCTTTCTTTTTTTGTCTTTTTGAGGCAGGGTCTTGCTATGCAGCTCACACTTGAGCTCACTTTTGCAGCCCAGGCTGGTCTCCAAGGTCCACTGATATTCCTGCCTCAGCCCCTCAGGTGCTGGGATTACAGGCGTGCGCCACCACGCCCGGCTTTTCTATCTGTATTCTGAGGCAGGTTCTAGCTAAGTTTCTATGTTTATTTTGAGCCAGGTTCTTGCAGGCCTTGGACCTGTGATTCTCCTGCCTTAGCCTCCTCACTACCAAGTACCTTTATATTCACTGTATTTGCCATTTTTTCAATTCAAGTCCCTTTTTTTTGGTGGTGGTGGTGGTACCAAGGATTGAGCTCAGGCCCTTGCACTTGCCAGGCAGGCACGTATTCCCCTGAGCTATCTCCCTGGCCCCTTCATTATGCATCTTTTGTTCCCGCTGCTGGCTTTGCTCCTGGCATCCATGCACACTTGACTCTCATCTGGGGCTCTCTGCTCTCTTTCACTGGCAGAATGTTAGTTACTTCTTCCCAAATCTCAAGAGATAAAACATTCATCTGGACAGCTAATCAATATGTAGACAGAAGGTGATTGATGGGCAGGAAAACAAGGTTTCTCTGGGAAGGATTTCCCAGGCAGAAACAGTGATGTTCTGTTGCCTGATGGCACGTATTAGTCAGAGTTTTATTACTATGATGAAGTACCAGAGCCAGGGTATATTACAGAGAAAAAAGAGAAGTGCTAGCAGCAGTTTCTGGGCTGTGTGCTGTGCAACCAGGAGCGTGCCCCTATGTCTGTGCGCTGCCTCTGCTCTTCTTGTAAAGCCACCAAGGACCAATCACAGGGGCACCGCCTGAGGACCTGATCTGATTTAACTGCTCAACAGCATTGTTGGATTAGGTTCTGCCCTCCTAATGCCATTGATGTAAGACCTCGGACTCGGGCCAGGATTACACAGCTCTGTGCTGGGGGTCTCACCAGGTGGGCTTCCATGTTACGGGGTCATCCTTGAACATCAATCCCAACAGGAAGGGGTATAAAATAGTGCTCGCAGAGTAACTCAGAGATGACAGACAACATTGATGACGTACAGTCACCGAACACAGGATTCCATCTGCTCGACTTACCCAGAAAAGGTAATCCACAGAGACAGAGTGAAGGAGTGACTGCCAGGGGCTGGGGGAGGGGGATAGGGAGTGGTTGTTTACAAGGTTCTAGGTGTCTTTTGGGAAACTGTTCCAGACAGACAGACGGACGGACGGACAGACGGATGGAGGAGGAATCTGGGTGGAGCTCGTGATTCATAGCACTGACTACATACCAAATGCCACTGAGCCTCTTTCTTTTTTCTTTCTCTCTTTCTCTTTCTTTCGTTCTTTCTGCATTTGGTACAGGGGCTCACTATTCAGCTCGAAGCTCAGACTAGTAGTGATCCTCCTGTTTTCAGCCTCCCTAGCACTGGGATTACAGGCTTGCGCCACCACGCCCAGGCTCAGTGGTTGGCTCAGTGTGGGGGTGGGTGGCATGTGGTGCTAGGGACTGAGCCTCGCAGGTGCTTAGTCCCCTGAGCTATCTCACCAGCCCTTGAATCTTTTTCTTTAAAAGGGTTAATTTTTTGTCTCAAAAAACAAAAACAGGGCCCGGTGGGATGGCTCAGTGGTCTAAAGCGCCTGCTTGGGAAAGCTTGGGCAGCTTCAGGGACTGCGGTTTGATTCCCGGCACCACATGCTGTGCCAGCCCTGCCCGCAGGGCAGGCTGAGCCAGCCATAAAAATGAGTAAATAAACAAACAAAGGTTCTGAAACAAGAAAAAAAATAAAAAAAAAAATAAATAAAATAAATAAATAAATAAATAAACCAGGCCATGCATGGTGGCCCATGCCTGTAATCCCAGGACTCGGGAGGCTGAGTCACAAAGACTGTCGTGAGTTTGAGGCCGGCCTGATAGCAAGAGAAAACCAAGAACTGTATATCATGGGCACAGTCGCCACTTCCCCACTTTTACCTTCAAAATGAAAAGTGGTGGCTTCTCAGCCAGCTGGTCCAGGTCAATAGCAGCAGTGCAAGTGCATCTTTGATCTGCCAGAAAAGCACCTGGCTTGCGGGCTCCCCCCAAACCCACCTGTATCCCTGGCCTCCTCAGGAGGGAAAGCACCAGACAAATCTTCACCGAGGCACCTTCCATAAGTCTGAGACAAGACTAAAAAGAGGTAGTCCTAGAAGGGTCCTGTTATAACAGAGAGACAGACTCTTACTGTTGCTCTCCGCTACCCTGGTTGGTCAGTTAGCTCTGTCATGATTGTTGCTGTTCTGCTGCCAGGAACCGCTGCTCTCTGCCATGTGCCTCTCTGCCTTGGATCCAGCCGAGCATGGACTGAAACCTCCTGTAATTGTGAGCTAAATAAACCTTTCCTTCTTTCATTTTGGGTGTCAGTTATTTGTTCCACAATGAGAGAAAAGTAACTAAGACAGGTCCCAACAGGGAAAGCACCCCAGGGTGCCCCACGGAGTCTGCTCACACCTGAGTTCACTGAGAGCCGTTGGACTAGTGTAAGAGCAGCGGGAGTACCGTGGTAGCACGCCATGCTTACATCGGTGTAGGAGAACCCCGTAGTCTACTATGTTCCTGACTTCTCTAGAAACCTAAAATTATTCCAAAAGAGCCTAGTGTGGTAGCACGCATCTGTGCAGCAGATGAGGCGGCAGGATCACTGTGAGTTCAAGGCCAGCCTGCACTACATGCCAGACTCTGTCCCGGAAACACAAAAAGCCCATTTTGGCTGGGCGCAGGGACATACATCTACAACCCCAGCATGAGGCAAATCTAAAGTCAGCCTGGGCAACTTTGTGACTCATCAAGGCTCTGTCTGAAAATGAAAAATAAAGAGGACTGGGATGTGGCTCAGAATGAAGGCCCTCACAGTACTGGAAAGGAGGAGGAAGAAGAGGAGAAGGGAGGAGGAGGAACAAGAAGAAGAGGAAGAGGAAGAGGAGGAAGGAGAGGAGGAGGAGAAGGGAGGAGGAACAAGAGGAAGAGGAAGAGGAGGAAGGGGAGGAAGGGGGGAGGAGGAGGAAGAGGAAGAGGAGGAAGGGGAGGAAGAGGAAGAGGAGGAAGGGGAGGAAGGGGAGGAAGAAGAGGAAGAGGAAGGGGAGGAAGAGGAGGAGGAAGAACAAGAAGAGGAAGAGGAAGAGGAGGAAGGGGAGGAAGAGGAAGAGGAAGAGGAGAAAGGGGAGGAAGAGGAGGAAGGGGAGGAGGAGGAAGAGAAAGAGGAAGAGGAGGAGGAAGGGGAGGAAGAGGAGGAAGAACAAGAAGAGGAAGAGGAGGAAGGGGAGGAAGGGGAGGAGGAGGAAGAAGAACAGGAGGAGGAAGAAGGGGAGGAAGAGGAGGAGGAGGAACAAGAAGAGGAAGAAGAGGAAGAGGAAGAGGAGGAAGGGGAGGAAGGGGAGGAAGAGGAAGAGAAGGGAGGAGGAGGAACAAGAAGAAGAGGAAGAGGAAGAAGAGGAAGGGGAGGAAGAGGAGGAAGAGGAAGAAGAAGAAAAGGAAGACCCACCACCTCAAGCCACAGGCTACAGCTCAGTGGTGTAACACATCACCACCACCCTGATAAGCAAGTAACCAGCACACGTGCCCCCAGCAAACCTCGGCAGAACCAGGACCTCCTGGATTGCGGGAGGTAGAGCACACAGGGCGCTCCCACCTGCCCCTACATGCTGAGCCCCAGCTCAGCCTCGCCTTTCCACCTCAGCTCGGCTGTGTCTCACCCCCTAGGACGTCCCTACTCAGAGACCCCCAAGGGCTTGGCCACAGTCGAAGGCCCCCAGGACACGTCCCTGACTCTTCCCTGTCTGTGTCCTAGTGGCATGATGCCTCAGGGGCTCTGCAGCACTGCCCCTCAGCCAGCCGGGCGCTCCCCACTCCATCCCTGCGCTCCCCGCTCCATCCCTGCCACCGCTTCAGTGCGAGGCTCAGTTCCACAGAACCCACAATCGCAGGGTCCCGGCCCCCTGGACGCTGCACACCCTCAAGAGCCCCACTGCTATCCGATAGCCACAGCCATGATTTATCTTAAGTACTGCCGCCCTCCTGGTTTCTGTTTTAACCCTGCTGTACAAATATTGACCAGATGGGGGGGCTGGTGCCAAGCAGGGCAGGTGACCAGGCCTCCAACAGGCAGGGGCAGGGACTCACCCAGTTCCCAGAGGCAGAGGCCAAGGGACTGGGGGGGGGTGTCACTGGTGGGTGGCCCCAGGCGAAGGCTGGTGCTGGGCACTGGCACAGAAGGCCAGGCAGGGGCTGCACTGGCAGCAGCAGAGGGACATGGGAACCAGGGCATGGAGCTGGCAGAGGCCTGAGCACATGCAGCTGGGAGACTGGACAGCAGCCACCCTACACCCATGGCTCCTGCCCCCCAAAACAAGGCAAGCCCATGGTCCCCCACACAATCTAGTGCTGTTCCCTGTGTCCTCTGCCCCACGTGCTCAGCCCCCGCCCCAAGCCTAGCAGCCTCCCCGCTGCAACTGCCAGGGCAGACTCTGACCTGTACTGAGACCTTGGCTCCCTCAGCCCGCTGGGTCCTCCCCCAGATGCCAGCCGGCCCCAGCATCTCTGGAGGCCTCTGCTCTTCAGGGCCATCTCTGCCTGCCGATTTAGAAGTGCAGAGCCACAGGTGCTGGTGCATGCCTGTAATCCCAGAACTCAAGAGGCTGAGGCGGAAGAATCCCCACAAGTTCCAGGTCAGCCTGGAATATATAGTGAGATCTTGTCTTCAATCAAGAGCAGCTGCCTCCTCTACACCTTAGTCTCCCTTACCCCTCCCTGTGCTGAACACTTCAGCACCTGATGCAAGAACTACTTATGGTGTTTACTGCCTGTCTCTAGAGGGTTGGGAAATACTCGCTAAATCTTGAGTAGCCATGGACGGTTGGGCAGGTTCTTGACTGCACAACCTTAGAGAGGGGGCAATCCCATGTGAGGACACTGGGTCTGCACACATCCTCGACCACAACTTTGTGGCAGGTGGTGGTAAAGAGTCACTGGAAGAGACATTTGTATTCAATGCTACCGAATCGTTCCCTGGGCTCACAGTAGACCGTCAGATAAGGCGGCCAACAGCTCCTTCAGGTGTCACCAAGGTCCCTGCTGCAGACACCCTGCCAGCCTGGGCTCTAGCCTGATGCCATGCTAAGACGAGGCTGCCGAGGGCAGGCTCTGCCACCTGCCGCTCTTTCCCACCCTCCACTTCTGATGGGCGATCCAATGAGCAGTGTGGGGTGCGAGGCCCAGGGTCTACAGGGCCCTAGGAAAGTGAGGCTGTCCCAGGAGCTCTATTAGCTCCACATCCCCAGGCCCAGGAGTCACCCCACTGCCCTGGGCAAGATGGGCGAGGCGCACCTACCGAGGGGGAGGCAGGCCACTTCCACATGCCCAGCATTTTGGGGAACTTCGTATTATAATTTCAGTTTCTTTTTCCCCTCCCTTTCCTCACTTGTTCCAAGAGCTTGTGATTTTCTTTTTAAATATTTAGGCATGCTGTCTTTCTTCAACGTTTTCTGTTTTCTTTTCTTTTTTTTTTTCTTTCTTTCGTCTTTTTGAGACAGGGTCTCACTATGCAGCTCAGGCTGGCCTTGAGCTCGTTTTTGTATCCCAGACTGGTCTCAAACTTGCACAGATCCTCCTGCCTCAGCCTCCCAAGTGCTAGAATTACAGGGGTACACAACCATGTCCAGCCAAGAGTTTTTTTTGTTTTGTTTTTTTTTAATGTCTTTTTCTTTCTTTGTGGCCAGCTCAGCCTGCCCTGGGGGTGGGGCTGGCACAGCATGTGGTGCTAGGGATTGAACCTCGGTCTCTGAGGTTGCCTAAGCTTTCCTAAGTAGGCTCTTTAGACCGCTGAACCATCCCGCCAGCCCCAATGTGGGTTTACCCAGGCACAAAATCTCTTTGAAACATAGCCCCAAATCCTGAGCTACTCCTGGGAAGAGGATTTAGGTACAGCCAGCAGGAAGTTGGGGGTGGGAGGAAACATTTCATAAGAAATCTTTAGTACTATGTGGGTTTTTTGGAGGGAGGGTAGGGCATGTGTTCCCTATTTTCAAAATAACACAAATGCATACACATCTAACTATCCCCCAAAGTCAGGCATGGTGGCATACACCTATAATCCTAGCACTTGGGAAGCTGAGGCAGGAGAATCACTGAGTTTGAGGCCAGCCTGGACTATACAGCAAGAAAAGTAAATGAATAAATAAACAAAACAAATCCTCCCAAATAAGCTGTTTGTTAAGCATTGCTCACACCTCCCCTGAGACTGGATGGGAAGCCAAGGCTGTCCCTCTGCTTCCTGGGGTTGATGACAGCAACAGCAAAGGCCCCATAGCCCACCCTAGGCCCCTTTCAGACCCACAGCTCTTGGGCATGGGGAAGGGGAGATACACAAAGAACAGGAGGAGAGGCAGGGAAGGCTGAAGAGGGGGAGGGAAAGGATAAAAGAGGGGCTGGAAATGGCACCCTCCACCTCGGCCAAGGACACAGCGCAAAGCAGCTTCCATCATAGCAACCAAAGAGGAAACAACCCCAATGCCCAAATGGTAAGATGTGGCCTACTGGAATACTACGAAGTCATAAAGAGGAACAAAATGCTAACAGGGTTTTACGCTTAAATCCTTACACAGAATGAACCAAGTCAGACTCAAAAGGATTACACCTGTGTGTCATATTTATATGAGGATCTCCACACTGGGCAAACCCATAGGACACAGGGGAGATAGGGGGACTCTATTCAGACGGTATAGAGTTTCTTTTTGGGCTGATAAAAATGTTGTGGGACTAGGTAGGGATGATGCTTGTACAACTCTGAAAACCACCTGATGGTAAGCTTTAGGTGGGTTAAGTGTGGGTTATCTAATTGTTTCAATAAAGCTATTTTCAAGTTTGAAGCAAGAGGTTTTTAAGAAAAGAAAAAGTACTGTTAATAGGGCTCCCTCACCACCCTAACCCTTCCCTTCCATGGGTGTTTGCCAGGCTGTAAATTCCTGCCCAGCACCTCTCTCAGGCCCCACCCTATGCCCAGAGGTGCCACACAGGCCACACCCTCCAACAAGCCTAGGCTGGATGGCAGCCAGCGCCAGTCCCTGCAAGCTTCTGGGGCTCCCAACTTCTCCTGGGAGCCCATTCCAGGCACAGGGGGCCCGCAGTGGAAGGAAGGTCCAGCTCAGGCCCTCTCTGGCTGCCCACAGACCTACAAACCTGGCTCAAGAAGCAGCTGGAGAAACCATTGTGGCTGGGGAGATAGCTCAGCAGCATAAGTGCCTGCCTGGCAAGCACAAGGTCCTGAGTTCAGACCCCAGTGCTACAAAGAGAGAGAGAGAGAGAGAGAGAAAGAGAGAGAGAGAGACAGAGAGAGAGAGAGCGAGAGAGCCCTCTGTGTCCCAGCCCCTGGGCCTTTATAGGAACTGTCTCCCATAGATTCCACAAAAGCCTTTCTCACCCCCCTCCAGCTCTGCTTCCGTGTCACCTTGGGTGGCCTTGGGTGATGACCCTGCTTAAACCTGAAGCCTTTCCTCTTTGCCCTGTGCTTGCAGCCCTTCTTCAGTGGCTCACCATGCATTCTAAATTAGTTTCGCAGTGTAGAGAGAGAGAGATCCCGACCAGTGTGAAAAGTGCTGCACTTGCAGAATTTCCCACGTATACACTTTGGCAAAAGTAAACTGTCCGTTTGTCTCCGGCTCTCACACACAGGAGACTCCAGGAAAGGGTGGGGGAGAACGCCCTCATATGCCCCCACTCTAGGGTCCTTAGGAGGTACAGACCACAGCAAGGTAAGATCTAGGACATGACATTTAGCACACAGGACTGTTCCCAAGTAATTTGTTTATGGAAATGATCTGAAAAGGAAAAAACAGAAACAAAAGAAGAAAACATCTATAGACACATGCTCTGGCTTTCAGGGAAGAAGCCCTTGGGCCCCACTTTCCTGCGCCTTCACAGGACACTTTGTACACGGTCCGACTTTCCAGGTGGACAGGGGCAGGGCACAAACACCAATTCCTTCACCCAGCCAACAGTGGATAGCCAGCTAGCTGAACACCCTTTCCCCATAATCGGAGGCTCAACTTCACATAGGTTCACAAACTCCATAAACCTGAAATGCCAAAAGCATTCCATTTCCCTGAGTACATGCTTTTAAATTTCTGCCAAATAAATCCCTTTATGCCCCTTTAAAAAAACAAAAATGTTTGGTATGATGTTGCATACCTATAATCCCAGCACTTGGGCGGCTATGGCAGGCCAGCCTGAACCACATATAGACCCTGTTTCAAAAAAACCAAAAAGGGGGCTCGGCGGGATGGCTCAGTGGTCTAAAGCCCCTGCTTGGGAAAGTTTGGGCGGCTTCAGGGACTGCGGTTCGATCCCCAGCACCACATGCTGCACCAGCCCTGCCCTCGGGATGGGCTGAGCCGGCCATAAAAATGACTGAAAAAACAAATAAAGGTTCTGAAACAAGAAAAAAGTAAATAAATAAAATAAAAAATTCTTTTTTTTTTTTTTTTTTTTGTCTTTTTGAGACAGGGTCTCACTATGCAGTTCAGGCTGGCCTTGAGCTCACTTTTGTAGCCCAGGCTGGTCTCGAACTCACACCGATCCTCCTGCCTCAGCCTCCCAAGTGCTGGGATTACAGGCGTGAGCCACCACGCCCGGCTAAAATAAAAAATTCTTTAAAAAACGAAAAATAAAAAAACCAAAAAGGGGAGTCTGAGGTAGGAAGATCAGTGCAACTTCGAGATCAGCCTGGGCTACAAGCTCAACACCAGCCTGAACTACATAGAAGAGACCCTGTGTCAAAATGATAAGTAGGGCTGGGAATTTAGTTCAGTGGCATAGTACCTGCCTGGTAAGCACAAGGTTCTGACTTCAATTCATGGTGTACCCCCTCCAAAATAGCCAGGCATGGTGGTACATCCCTACAAACCTAGTAATGGGAGGCTAAGGCAGGAGGGTCAACACAAGCTTGATGCCAGCCTGGACTACATGAGTTCAAGGTCAACCTCAACTACGAGATAAAACTCTGCCTCAAAATAAATAAATAAATAAATAACGACTACACTGGGAAACTAATTTAGAATGCATGGTGAGCCACTGAAGAAGGGCTGCAAGCACAGGGCAAAGAGGAAAGGCTTCAGGTTTAAGCAGGGTCATCACCCAAGGCCACCCAAGGTGACACGGAAGCAGCTGGAGGGGGGTGAGAAAGGCTTTTGTGGAATCTATGGGAGACAGTTCCTATAAAGGCCCAGGGGCTGGGACACAGAGGGCTCCAAGGACATAGGGGTCACTGTGAGCCAAGCCAGATAATTCTAGAAGTGATGTCAGCCCGGGACGGTAGGGGAGTGAGGCAGAACCCACACGGGAACAGCACTTTGCCTCCTAGGTCTCCACTCTGAGGACCACCTCAAGGCCCTGACAGGTTTCTCCAAGGGGACCTGGGACCCGTGACATCAGAGGTTGTACTCAGGCATTCAGAAGTTGCCCACATGGTTCAAATTTTCCCATATTTCCATTCTCATATTTCTACTTCTATGCACAGTGTTGTTCAAACCGGAAGTCACAGCATTCAGTGCTAGTGGAACGAGTATGGTCAACCGTCATTTGAACGGGAAAGAAAAACAAGAAACAAATAGAAATAAAAGATGCACTGCCAAATGACTCAACAGTAACCAGATTAAGTGTTTCATGAAGCTTGTTTTCCGTGTGTGTGTGTGTGTGTGTGTGTGTGTGTGTGTGTGTGTGTGTGTGTTCTCAATCATGATGCCGAATGTGTGCAGAGACCAAAAGCAGGAATGCCACGGAAACACCTGACCCTGATGCTCCCATCTCCACCCAGAACTAACATTGCCCGGCACACCCCAGAGGTCACAGGGCCATTTGTGCCATCTGGCCCCACCCCCAACCATGTTTGCTTTTTCCTGGGCACAGCTGGACTGCATCGTCCAGCATCCCTTGCAGTGGGAGGTCACATGGTTGCCTTCTACCAATGGAAGGCAGGCAGAAGTGAGCTTCACTCCATACAGCATCTTTCTAGGCTCTTCTCTGTGCAGGGACTTATGGGAAGGCAGGACCATAAAAAGGAGGAAGTTTAGTTTCTCTCATTGAGCTCAAGCTTGAGCTTGGCTGAGGACATCCAATGGAGAACACCCAAGAAAAAAAAAGAAAACTGTCCTTGTACCACACTACTGAGAAGGAAGGGTCCATATATTACAACCACTGGCATGACCTGTGTGCTCAGGAGCCACCCAGTGACAGGTGAACACTTAAATTGGCAGCCAGCTGAATAGAAAGGGTTTTACAGAAGCCTCAGAATGAGAGAAGCAAAGAGGGGAAACTGGCTGGGCGTGGTGGCACACACCTGTAATCCCAGCACTGAGGCAGGAGGATTGGTGCGAGTTCAAGACCAGCCTGGGACACAAAAGTGAGCTCAAGGCCAGCCTGAACTGCATAGCGAGACCCTGTCTCAAAAAGACAAAAAAATAAAATAAAATAAAATAAAATAAAGGGGAAACTGTGTTTCTTACGCTTCAAGAAGCAATAGAAGTCGGGCATGGTGGTGCACGCCTGTAATCCCAGCACATGGGAGGCTGAGGCAGGAGGATCAGTTTGAGTTCATGACCAGCCCGGGCTACAAAAGTGAGCTCAAGGCCAGCCTGAATTGCATAGCAAGACTCTGTCTCAAAAAGACAAAAAAAAAAAAAAAAAAAAGAAGCAATAGGGTGCCAGACTCAAAGTGCCTTTGTCTTTTTAGGCAGGGCCAGAGATCGAGCCCACAGGAAGTCCAAGCCACACCAGATTCTCAATCTGAAAAGAAACATGCACTCTATGGCATGGGCCTCCAACTCAACTCTATAGTAATAATCAGAGCCTGTATTATAAGCCTTGGTGGCCAGAAGTGAAGACCTGGGCTGAGAATCCCTGCGGTCCTTCCAGCACAGCCCCGCAAGGCAGGTTCTTCAGCGCCAGGGTACAGATAAGGAAAGAGGAGCCCACCCCGGCCACGAGACCACAAGAGCAGCCTTTCACAAGGACCTGCTGAGTACAGTAAGGGACCAAATGACCTCCTCCTTCCCCTTTTCCAGACAAGGCTATGACAATCAAAGAAGGTCTCAGTGCAGATCCCACCCCATGCGTTCTGCGCTGGCCCGGCCCGCCAGGGGACCCACCCAGGGGTCCCTCACACACCTGGCCTGGCCACCCCAGCCTCTGGGTCTCCAGGGTTAGGTGTCCTGGTGCTCCTGGCTGCCCCCTCCCTGTACAACACACTTTCTTTTGACACACTTGGATCCTTCAAGTTCCTCATTCAATAAATACTCATGGCCTCAGCAATTAAGTAGGAAGGTGCATGCCATAGGCCACGCTTCCTTCTAGCGTGAGGGGACAGGTGTGAACAAAAGAAAGGTTCTGCTCACTTAAAGCTCCTCTCCCCCCCCACCAGGATTGAAACTCACAACCTTGCACTTGCCAGGCAGGCATTTGTATTTGTGCCATGGAGCTATCTCCCCAGCCCATATACCATTACTTTATAAATGTTATTTATAAAACATAACAAAATCAACAAATATAAAACACATGGAATATCAGAGGTTGTTTTTGCTTCTTTTGAGACAAGCTCTCACTGTGTAGTTCAGGCTGTCCTCGAACTCAGCACCACCCCCCTGCCTCTGCCTCCTGAGGTGCTGGGCTTACAGGCATGTGCCATGCCCCAGGCTGGGTCTGCCACTTTGCGTGGGGAGACGGGCAGGCTTGGTTGAGCAGAGGAGAAAGGGGCAGAAGAGAAGAGCAGGGAAGCAGCAAGAGCCCTGAAGTAGGGCTTAGCCAGGCCGGCATGGCTGACACAGCCGAGGGGAGAGCAAGACTGGGAGAAGAGACCAGAGGAAAGGTTAGGGGTCAGATAACAGCTACTCAGGTGCAGGGACCACACCGGTGACTCCGCTGCCCAGGAGGCAGGTGGATCACAAGTTGGTGAGCGCCATTTAGCGAGACCCTGTATCAAGATAAAAAAGAGCTGAGGTGGAAGAGAACTCAGTGCTCGCTGGGTTCAACCCATAGTACTGCAAAAAAAAAGTGCTGCTAAGAAGTAAGATAATCCAAGCGGCCATCAGCAGAAAAATCGATAAACTGTGGTCTACCTCTGCAGTGAAGTATCACTGAGCCCATGCTGCGACACAGGGAGCTTTGAAAGCACAAAGCTAAGTGAAACAGTCCAGATGCAAAAGCCAAAATACTGCGTGCTTCCCCTTGCATGGGGTTCTGTAGAGAGGTTAGTTCAGGAACAGAAAAGAGAAAGGTGCCAGGCACAGGGGTGCACAGCTGTAATCCTACCTCTGGGACGCTGAGGCAGGAGGATCACTGTGAGGTTGGGGCCAGCTTGGGCTACATAATAAGACCCTATCTCCAGAAACAAACTGGAACCAAAAACAAACAAACAAACAAAAACCCAAGGAGAAAGGCAGCATGGGACTCGGGGAGGGGAATTCTGGAATCAGTGGTGATGAGGGGATGACAGCACGACTATGCCAATGTCCTAAACGCCACTGGATTTCACATTTAAAAATAACTGTTATGGGGCCCGGCAGGATGGCTCAGTGGTCTAAAGCGCCTGCTTAGGAAATCTTGGGCAGCTGCAGGGACTGTGGTTTGAACCCCGGCACCACATGCTGCACCAGCCCTGCCCTCGGGGTGGGCTGAGCTGGCCATAAAAATGAGTGAATAAACAAACAAAGGTACTGAAACAAGAAAAAAAAATTCTTAAAAAAAAAAAAGCTGTTATGTATATTTTACCACAATGAAAAACATCCTAGCAAACATTTACATTGTGCGTGATGTATCAGACACTGCCAGTCCTCCCAGACTCCTCCTAGGGAGGCCCTGAGTAAGTACCCGGTGCTCTGGGAGGCTGAGGTGAGAGGATCCTAACTTAGAGCTCTGCTGGGGACTTTAGCAAGACCCTGAGAGTCTCCCTGAGTCACTAGCTATGATCCTTGCAATGAGTAATTAACAAAATATGAATGAACTCATTTAGTTGTTTCAGTGCAGTCTTTGGGGGCCAGTGTGGACTTCACAGTCAGGGTGCATCTCAGTGTGTGAGGCCACCTGTGGCCAGGGGCTGTGGTGTTGAATACCGAGGCTCTGGACCACCAGGTCACCGTCAGAGACATCAGTGACAGGGGCCACAAGAAGCTCTGATTAGAAGTTGGCTTGGATCCAAACAGGAACAGGCGAGGAGACGTGCAATGACAACCCAAGAGGAGGGGCGGTGAAGAGAGCGGCCAGGATGTGCTCTGGAGGCAGAGCCCACAATGGGACGCAGGGCTGGGGGCCGGAGTGTGTGGGTGAGGGAAGAGGCCCTGTCAGGCCTGGCATGTATCTGTTCACTACTGAGCAGTGCTGCGCATTCACAAATGGTTATGATGGTCAGTTTTGCTTTGCTTTTTTTTTCTTTGCTTTTTTCTTTTGAGGCAGAGTGTCACTATGTAGTTCGGGATGGCCCTTAGCTCATGGTGATCCACCTGCTTCAGCCTGCTGCAGGCCTGGATTACTGGCGCAGGCCAGATCATAGGCACATGACACCATACCAGCTACATCATCACAGTTAAAAAAAAAAAAGAAATTCAATTTGGGGTTGGTGGATACAGTTCAGTGGTAGAGTTCTTGCCTAGCACAGAATGAGGCCCTAGGAGCCGGTAAGATAGCTCAGCAGTCTAAAGTGTCTGCTTAGGCAAGCTTAGGCAACTGCGGGGACCACAGTTTGATCCCTGACACCACATGATGTGCCAGCCCCACCCCCAGGACAGGCTGAGCCCACTGTAACATAAATAAATAAAGTTGAAAAAAAACAAAACAGAATGAAGCCCTAGTTCAATCCCCAAGAACTGCATCAGTCAATCAATCAATCAACTGGTGAATAAGGGAAAGAGAGGTTAGTTTCTAAGATATGAAGATAGAGCTGCCATTTCCTGAGTTTGGGACAACCTTGAGAGGAGTGATCTATATTTTCCTGTTCTTTTTTTTGTGGGTTTTCTGGGGACAGGGCACAGATCCAGTCAGTGTTAGGCTTATTCTGCGGGAGGTTTCTATCAGACAACCAGGGAAAATGCAGCCAACAACTACACAGGAGTGAGTAAAAGCCCCTCCTCGGCTCTTCTCCCTGGATTCCTCCATTTGACCGCTCTGTGCTGGGTCGAGCCCTAAAGCCTTTCTGAGGCCCCACAGGCAGTGAGGTAGGCATGGCCTCAGCGTCGCGCTCCCCTTTCCGCCCTCAGTGTCAGCCAGGCTCTGAGCTTTCAGAGGCCTCATCATTTGGATGTCCTGCCAGCACCCCTGCCCCCACCCTTAGGCCATCAGAGTTGGTCTTGTTCTTCTGATCATTTGTCCAGACCTCACGCCCTGGGTGAGTATGGTGAGAGGCATGGGCCATTCTGAATGTGCCTGTGAAGGGGAAGCAATGACAGTCACACTGGCCCTGTGAGATGGCTACAAAGATTCACGTGAACACAGGAAAGAGACTATAAATAGCCTGGCTGCAGGTCAAGTCTCCAGGCCCAGCAGCAGTTGCTGCTGGTTGCTGGGCCATCAGGGCAGGCCAAAAGTATCCCTCTACACTGGAAATTCATGCAGGGAAAGGGTTGCCTAGGAGCTCCGGGTCCACCCAGCCTGATTTTAACTCTCACTGAGCAAATGCGCTCACTCCTCCAAGGCTCATTCCTAAGGGGATGAGGCGTGTGCTGTTGCCTTATTGGCCTTAAATTAATAATAACTAAACAACAGCAACAACCATAGCAATCGAGAGGCACAGCGGACGGTGAGTGGCTATGACCCCAGCACTCAGGAGGCTGAGGCAGGAGGACCACAGAGCCTGGGAGGCCAGCCTGGGCTACATCGTGAATTCAAGGACAATAGCAGTTATTTTTTCTGTGCCCTTCTCGGAAGGGAGAGTTCTGCTGTCACTGATCCACAAAACACAGCCATCTCAGCCAGGCCAGAAACACTGTCCAGTGCTTGAGCTGAGCCAGCCAGGACAGGAAGGAACCATTCCTGAAGACATCACCATGCTGCCTTTTAGACAAACAAGCCTGACCCCAAGCTGTGACCTTGGGCTTCCAAGGTTATGTCCTTGCTCGTCCAAGCAAGGCCGAAAGAGATTGTCCTTTCACTCTCGCCTGCACCCCAACAGACAGGAGCCCGTATGTGCAGCCCCCAAACCAGCACAGTGCACCTCCTGCCAGGGTGCCAGTCGCTGCGCCATCTCAATATTCCCCTGCTCTCTCTTGGCTCCTCCTTCCTTTGACATCCAAAGTGGCTTGCAGGGCTGAGCACTTCTAACAGCTAGACCAAGGGTGACGAGCAGCAACATCCCCAGGGCCCAGCACAGGCCTGGCACCAAGCGGCCTCTCAGAAACCCTGGCTGCAGCAGCCAAGGGGTGAGGAAGGCGAAGGCTTTCTGGAATGCAGCTGGAGGCCACCCAGCCCCGAAGTGCACACTCTCCTCTGCCTTACAAGGCCTCTCCCCGGGGTCCGGCCGGTTGTAACACACTTGTGCAAGACATGCAAGGTGCAGATCCAAAAAAGGTAGGCCAGGTCACCCCGGCTCCAAACCCCACACAGCTCCCTACAAGCAAAGCCAAAGTCCCAAAGACACAGACTAAAACGCAGAGCAGCAAAAAGGCAGTGCCCATCAGCTCCAAGTGGAGATACAACGGGATATGAAAGTAACCTAGCGCAGCCAGGAAAGGAGGGAGAAGAGAACAAAGAATGCAAGAGACGAAGTGAAGACACTCAGCAGCACAGGTGACTTAAATCCAGCCACACTGAAAGCCCCTGGACAAGGCCACTTCCCGGGCAATCCACTCAGGTCCCCCTCCTGCCCCTCTCTTAGGCAGAAGCTTTCCCTCAATAAATATTTTGCTCTTAAAAGAAAAAAAAATCCAGCCACATTAATAACTCAGTATAACTGGGCACACTGAGGGGCACATGCCTGTGCTCCCGACCACACGGGGGGCTGAGGTGAGGACATCCTTAGAGCCCAGCAGTTCAAGATCAGCCTGGGTGATACAGTGAGGCCTCAATGAAGGTGACATGCAAGGCAGCGAGGACCATTACCTGCAAAGGCCTAGACCACAGCCAGGTACGCTGGAGCCCTCCTGTATTCCCAGCTACTCCAGGGGATGAAGCAGGAGGCTCGTGAGTTCGAGACCTGGTTGGACAACTTAGTAAGGCCCTGTCTCAAAATGACATTTTTCACGGTGCTGGGCGTGGTGGCGCACGCCTGTAATCCCAGTACTTGGGAGGCTGAGGCAGGAGGATCAGTGTAAGTTCCAGACCAGCCTGGGCTACAAAAGTGAGTTCAAGGCCAGCCTGAACTGTATAACAAGACTCTTTCTCAAAAAGACCAAAAAAAAAAATATTTTTTTTTCAACAAGGCTGAGTGGGGTTTGCTAGTAGAGCACTTGCCTGGTATGCACAAGGCACTGAATTTTGGACCTAGTACCTAAAAAGAAAAGGGAACAAAAAAAAAAAAAGAGCAGGGCCCAGAGCAGAGTGAGCCAGTATAAAGTGCTGGCTGCCATCACAATCTGGGGACACCAGAGTCATAACCTCCTGAACTCTGCTGCCAAACTTTAGGACATAGAGTCAAGTGTGTTTCTCTAGGGAAGGCGGTCACCAACGGATTCCTAAAGTGACCCAATCCCTTCCTCCCCCAAATCAAGAATCACTGCACTCCCAAAACCCAAAGAGAGAAAGTGCGTTTTGAAAATTCCAGCAGGGGCCACCGCCCTCCTCAGTTCCTCCGACTCTTGCTCCTTGGGGTCCCATGGCCCTTGTTGACCTCCTGGGTCCCCTCCCAACGCTCACTCACCTGTATTCCGCAGTCACACCCCCCTCCTCAGTCTCCCAGCCAGGGAGAAAGCTCACTCCTGCACCAGCAGAACCGCAACCCCAGCTCCTCAGGAGCCTTCTTTCTCTGTCCTGTTCTCTGCTCGGCCGTGAAGCACGCCTTACTCCTTAAGCACACCACTCTCGTGATCCACAAAGGTCCCAGCTCCTTGATTGCTGAGCACCTACTGACCAGGGAGGGCTTCCTGGGGACCAAAGCAATGGGGTAAGGGAACCGAGCAAAGGGACAGGCCGCAGACAAGGATCTGTGAGAGGGAGAAGAGACCAGGAGGGCGGGTGCCACACTTGTCATCACGAGGTGGGAGATGGCTCCAGGCCAGGCAGCCCAGCATGGACAGGTGTGAGGAGAGCAGGAGGTAAGGCCTCCTGTCGCCTGTCGCCTCTGGAGCGGTGTGTGTGTGAAGGGTCACTACCTGTGGGCACTAGGGAGCCACGGCGAGTGCTGGAGCCCATCTACCCCTAGCCCCCCCATTGCTCTTGCCCAGCTGCCGTTAGAGCCAAGAAACTACAGGGCCACCAGGAGGCCTGGCCTCCAATTCTGCTGGGCCCAGCTGGAAAGTCCCCCTTTGCCTCCAGGGATGCTGCACTTTGCCCCTGCTGCTCTCCTCCCATGGCAGGTGTGCAGCCACCTGGGTGGCTGGATTCTCAGCTCTCTCCAAGGCCCCGTCCCCCCCCCCCCCGCATCGTGGTCCCTGGGGACTTCCTGACTATGCCTCTCTCCTGCCTGCAGGCCTCTCTGGGGCATGTGCCGCACGCCATGGGCATCTCTCCTGGGCACCCCTGGACCACACCAGGCCTCTCATCCCCTCACCCCACCCCATCACCGAGACCACAGTGTATCCAGCCCACACCAACCTGACTCTACAGGCCATGCCTGGAGCCCAAGCTGGCCTCAACAGCTGCCTCCTGCAGGAAGCCTCTGGGAAACCCCAGCAGACCCTCAGGGAACCCCCACCTCCACCCCACGCCAGGCAGGCCACCCCGAAACACTGATCTCACAGGGCAGGAGCCACCTGTCTCCCTCCCTGCCCAGCTGGGCTCTTGGCCAATTCCACCCCAAGGGGAGCCTGGGCCACTGCCAGAAGGAGACCTCCCAAGAGCCTGCACCAACCAGCCGGGGCCCAGCCTGGTTCAGGCAGCAGCCTGCCCTGGCCACAGGCAAGTCCCTTACTTCACTTCCTTCCCTGCCTCTTACAGGGGTGGAAACCAGGGTCTCAGTGGCATCCTTGAGAGCACAGGGAGAGTGGGGTGGAAAGACACAACTTACGGCCAGGGGAGGAAGAAACAGGCAGGCAGGGGAACGCAGATAGCGTCCTTCCATCAGGCTAGATCTCCACAGAACCGAGACCCTGCGGCTCGGACAGAAAGAGCCTCAAAGCACACTGGGAGGTACAGAAGTAGCAAATGGGAGGTTCTAAATGGTTTCATACATCACATAAAGATGCCCTAGTATATTTCTACTACATATTACATAATGATGCATGTGTGTGTGGATATACATGGAATACATGGAAAGATATACTGTACAAACATATACTTGCACACTTACACTCTTTTTTTTTTTTTTTTTGGTCTTTTTGAGACAGGGTCTCACTACGCAGTTCAGGCTGGCCTTGAACTCACTTTTGTAGACCAGGCTAGTCTTGAACTTGCACTGATCCTCCTGCCTCAGCCTCCCAAGTGCTGGATTACAGGCATGCACCACCACATTCTTATTTCTCTCTCTCTCTCTCTTTTTTTTGATGGTGCTGGAGATCAAACCCAGTGCCTTGTGCATGCAACGCAGGAGCTCTACCACTGAGCCACATCCCGAGCTATACATGTATGTGTATATATATATATATATTTATATTTCCCCCCCCCGCCCCGGAACCAGCGATTGAACTCAGGTCCTTTTTCTACTGAGCTATCTCCCCAGCACCCCCATACATATATTTTTACACAGATTTTGTTAGAAACTGAAGTTTCTGAGTGCTGGGCATGGTAGCATACACCTGTAATCCCAGCACTTCGGAAGCTGATGCAGGGAGATTGCAGGGAGTTTAAGGCCAGCCTAAAATATATAGTGAGAACCTGCCTAAGAAAAAGCTGTCTATCGCTTCTCGGCCTTTTGGCTAAGATCAAGTGTAGCATCTGTTCTTATCAGTTTAATATCTGATACGTCCTCTATCCGAGGACAATATATTAAATGGATTTTTGGAGCTGGGAGATGGAACAGGAGCTTGCTCCGTCCACTCCACGCATCGACCTGGTATTGCAGTACCTCCAGGAACGGTGCACCAAAAAAAAAAAAAAAAAAAAAAAAAAAAAAAAAAAAAAAAAAAAAAAAAAAAAAAAAAAAAAAAAAGCAAAAGCTATCTATCCCTAATGGAGTATAGTGGTACACAACCAGCTACTCAGGTAGCTGAGGCAGAAGAATCTGAAGCCAGCAAGGCCCTGGCACAAAATAAAACAGAAAGGCAGTGGAGCCTTACCTTAGTGCTCCCTGGATCCAATCCCTAGTATAACAAGATAGGAGAAGGAAGAGGAGGAGGAGGAGCAGCAGCAGCGTTTCCCACTTCTGCCAGAGTCCAGCCAGTGGCCCCCTAGGCCCAGAAGTTGGCTCCATATCCCCCTTGACAATGGGAAACACTGCTACTGACTCCTTAAATACCAAAAGAGGGGCTGGGGAGATAGCTCAGTAGAATAAGCACTTGCCTAGCAAGCGCAAGAGCCTGAGTTCAAGCCTTGGTTCCACAAAAAAAAAAAAAAAAAGAAACCTCAAATACCAAAAGAGAAACACAGGACCCCGCTGGGAGCAGGTATAGGAAGCATAAAGGGTCAGTGAAGCTGTGAATCCTGCTCATCCAGGTAGAGACAACAAACATTATAACAGAGGAAAAAGCCAGCCTCGGGTACCAGAAGATAAGGAAGACATTTTACCAACTCTAAGCAGCACATCTTCACAGACCCACAGAGTCCATGACAGACATCTGTCTGGCTTCTGTTCTCCCTGAACTGTCCCCTACTGAACCTCTGTTTCTGGGGAGCACAGTGGCTAGGCTGGGAATCCTGAGCTCCCTTCTAGGCCTGTAGCCGAGGTGAGGATCATGCACAGAGTCAGGGCTGCCCCAGACCCACAAGGGACCGCTGGGGAGCTCTGCGGTGAAGCAGAGGGCCAGGACTCTGAGGGTGCAGCTGACAGCAGCACTGATTCCCAGGCTCCCTGGCACTGAGTCCTCGGGAATTGGGGGAGAGGGGAGTCTGGGAAAAGCGCTGTTAGAAACATCTCTGTGCGTGCACACAGGGTACTTCTGAGACCAGACAGACTCCAAACACAGCTTCCTTGCTCCTCTTTCTCCACCCTGGAACATGCATAGCATCCGTCCCTCCACGGATGCCGAGAATGCACCAAGTGCTCTCGTTTTTTGTCTTCTGCACCCAAATCCAGGGAGAGGGCCTGGGCTGGAGGACATGCTCCAGGTGGGAGGGGAACCTGGAACCTTCCCTGGACACCGGCTTGGGGCTTCGAAGCTTCCCAGGGGAGGGGAGGTAGGATGATGAGACTTCATGAGCCAGCACCCAGCAGAGCGATGGGGCAGGAGAAAGACGAGGAAGGCACAGGATGCGCTCACCGCCAAGCTGTGCAGCGCGCGGAAACCCAACGTACTGCGTCAAATGTTCTCAATGCAAAGGAGCAGGTGCTTGTGAAATCCCAGGGGCAACACAGCCACAAGGAGGGAATCCCCGGGGACTGCTGCTGGGCAGGTGTTGACAGAGAGGGGCCACCAGGGAGCCTCAGGCCAGAGCTGAGCGTGCCGTGTCTCAGTGGGGTGGGAGTGACACAGATGTACACACTGGCCCTGCTGAGACTCTCAGAAGGCGCAGGGTGCTGGGGCCCATGCTGTGAGCCCAGTACTCTGGAAGGGTGAGGCAAGAGCATTGCAAGTTCTAGCCCAGCCTGGGCAACTTAGTGACTTAGTGAGACCCTGTATCGGGGCAAAAAATAAAAAGGGCCGGAGTGCAGTGCACAGGCCCTGGGGTCAATCCCTAGTTAAAAAAAAAAAAAAAAAAAAAGACTGATCGAAAGGTATGGTTGAACTCTGCATTTTATTGTATACAGATCACACCTCAACAAGCAAAGACTGTAAGGAAAAAAAAAATAGTCACGCATCTGTCCCCCCCTTATCTAAAGGGGTCATGCCCCAAGACTTACAGTAGATGCCAGAAACCCTGGATAGCACTGAACCCTATGACACTGTTTTGTCCTATGTGTATGTACCTATGATAACATCAGCTGACAAATTAGGCACAGTGCAATCAACAACAACTAATAAAGTAGAACAATTCTAATAGGCTGCAACAGCAATATGACAAGGTAACCTTGGGATTTCTTACTGTCTCACACCCACCCTTCTTGTTGAAAGTGGGTAACCAAGTTGAAAATGGGTAACCAAAGGCACAGATGGGGGCTAAACTCAAAACTTGCCCCAGAAACTGGGCATGGTGGCACACGCCTACAATCCCAGCACTTGGGAGGCTGAAAACAGGAAGACCACTATGAGTCCCATCTATGTAGTGAGACCTCGTAGTAAATACACTTGAAAAAAAAAAAACGCCCCAGAGAAGCAGGAACACACTACACAGAAAAGCAGGAGGTCACAGGCACATTCCAGGGACAGGAAGGTGCTAAGAGGAGGGTTGCCTGAGGCCTCCCCAGGGTGTTCCCACAGGGAGAGGGGCAGACAAAAGTCACTGTCCAGTAAGCTGTCACCGCAACCTGGTGAGGCACAGAGGACAAAAGGCGGCCTCCATCCCTTGGCAGCTGGCTCCACGGGTCCTGGCTTGTGGGTATCCTGGACACTGGGCCAGCCCTACCTCCCGGACAGGGAGGGAGGCTCCCGGGGGTCATTAGGCAGGATCCCTCAGCCTCAAGTAGACATCCCTAGGCACCACCCCTCCCTGCCAGCAGCTGCCCCTGCTGGGACAAGGGGCAGTAGAGGCCGGGAGGGGTCACCCAGAAGTCAGTGGGCCCACTTCCAGCACAGGAAGTGTTACAAAGGGTGAGTGTGAAGGGGCAGAGGGGAGGAGGGGCACAAAGGCAGCCCCCCCCCCCCCCGCTACTCTGGGGACGACCGGGACACTGGCCGGCCAGCCACTCCTATGGCCCCTGAGAACCCTAGAAAACGTTCTTGTCCCCCACCTTGCAAGGGCACAGCAGTGGCAACAGCAGCAGCGGCTACGTGCTCGCTCACCGAGCCAGGCGCTACCAGCAAGGCCGTTCTCCAGGACAGACTTGGTGTATTTAACAGGTTCTTGAGAGGCAACTTCATCATGACTCTTCAGCTTCAGGTTCTCAGGCCTGGGCTTTGAGAAGGGAACTAATGTGACCCTAAGTTGCAAGACCAGGGGGGACACAACTAGGCCCTCCGCCCAGTTACCCCTCACCCCTCCAGGAACACCCTCACCTGCTGCAGGCCCCACACCCGACGCGCGCCTGACGCCCACCCGCGGTTTCAGCACAGATCCTCAGGCCCTGTGCTCCACCTTCGCATCTTACCACAAACCCCCAAGCTCAAGTAATGAGAAACAGTCCCAGGGTGCGATCCAGAGTGTGAGCTCAGCCATGTCCCCAAGAAAGGAACACACACAAAGGACTGTGAAAGGAGTCTGATACCACCTCCTTCAAATAAGACAGTTCTGGAGGTGGTGAAATACGCCAATCTTCAAAATAATAACACTACTGATACGATAGAAATAATTCAATGTCTGGGTATAAGAAAATATGGGGCGGGGGAGGTGGAAACAGAAAAAGATCAGCAGAAAATTGCCCTTGAAGTTGTCAAATCTTGGGGGGCTGGTGCCTGAATTTCCACAATAAAACTTAATTATTAATTACAATAACCTAAGTCTTTCAGGAGCTCGCCTCAGAGCCAGGTGCTGGGTTAAAAAGCTTTCTGCAACTTCCTTCATTGTAGCTTCCCAAGATCCTAGGCAGCAGGATCTGTTATAGATGGGGAAACTGAGGCCCGAGGGTAGGTGTCAGCTCTGGGCGATGCCTGCTCCGTGTCACAGCAGGTGCTTAGCACGCGTGAGGCCCTGGTTTCCACAGCCAGGGCTGCAAGGATAAACAAAATAAAATGCCGACATTGATGGTCAAGGGTTTGGGGAGAAGCCATACGCAGGCGTCTGGTGCACCGTCACACATCTGTAAGCCTAGCATGCAGAGGAAGGAGGACTGCCTGGACTACAAGTGAGACTGTCTCAAAAATAAAACAGAACAAGCCGGGCGTGGTGGCGCACGCCTGTAATCCCTGCACTCGGGAGGCTGAGCCAGGAGGATCGGTGCGAGTTCGAGACCAGCCTGGGCTACAAAAGTGAGCTCGAGGCCAGCCTGAACTGCATACTGAGACCCTGTCTCAAAAAGACAAAAAAATAAAATAAAATAAAATATAAATAAATAAATAAATAAATAAATAAATAAATAAAATAAAACAGAACAGAAAAACCACCGCCAAGGACTTGGGGTCTGATCCCACAGGAGACCACATGCTTAACTGCTACAAACGTGTCTTGCCGCCTGCTGCATGCTAGGGCCTGCTGAAGCAGCAGGCATCCAGGGCTGGGCTGAGGGAGGCCCCACTCTGGTCCAATTTTCCAGCCAAGGAAACTGAGGCCCAGAACAAGAAGCCCTTGCCCCCACCAGTGGCCAGAGCAGAATCCAGTATCTTCAACTGCTCTGAGGCTTGGGATGCCACACCCGGGCTCAAGGGAAGACAATGCAGAGCTTTCAGAGTGACAGTCACAGTAAATCACAGGGAAAGTCTCGGCAATGTTACCTGGCACGGTGGTGCAGACCTGTAAAACCAGTACATGGAAGCTGAGGCAGGAGGTCCCCTGCAAGGTCATTGCCAGCCTAGGCTACACAGTGAGATCCTGTATCACTGATGCCACCTCCAAAAGCAATTGTATTTACTAGCTCCTCAAATCCATGGCACACACAGCTTGGAACAGCACTACCTACCTCAGCCATCATGAGGGAGGCACTATGGGCCCATTTTACGGATAAGGAAACTGGACACCCAGACAAAGGCTCCCACAAGCAGGGTTGTACTATAGTAAACGGGACAAGGCCAGTATCCCACCCAGCCCACTCATGGGGTCGGGTGGGGGATCACAGCCCACGGGGACCAAAAAGTGCTCAGGAGAAACAACAGCCTAAGAGCCACCATCACACCACACACTACACTGACTAAGATGCCTGACCTCACTGAGGGTGTTATTTCACCTTCAAAACACCCTGCGAGCAGAGCCCACACTGCTGAGCTCCAACCCAACGGCAGGCACCCGAGGTGGACCACAAGCAGGAGAGACAGGCAGGGAGGTTCCTAGAGGCAAAGACTTGCGAGGCGTGGCGCCCAAGCACGGCACACAGGTTGGATGAGACTCACAAGAGGGCAACTTCTTTCCAGTGGCAGCCACACAGGGGCCTCAGAGCCAAGTCCTGACCCAGCAAGCCCTTGTCCAGAGCCTAGAGCCTGAGAACCCACTGCCTGGGGTTGGGGGGTCAGATTCTTGCTCAGCCTCCCCCACATCTAGCACAGGAAAGGAGAACTGTGACCCAGTGGAATAGCACAAAGCCAAGAACAGGATGGAGGAAGGTGCAGTTGCAGTGTCTCCCGGGGACAGGAGGTACAGAACAGGAAAGCATGCTAGCATCTGTAAAAAAGAGACTGTGGAATAGGGATGGCCTCAGATAAACGTGCACACACAGAACCCCAGAACTGAGGAGCTCTCCCTGGATGGAGGCTGGGCGGCCAGCACTGGTTGGAGTCGGTAGGGGTGACACTTTGTATCTTCTACTTGAATTTGTCCCATGTGCATGTAGCACTCAGAAAAGAGAAATGGCTTTTTCCTTGGAGCCTTCACAGGCTACCCAGACAGAACTACTCAAATCCCACCCTTCCCTCCAGGGCCCTGGCACACAGTAGGCCCGCAGGAAGTTGAGTTGGGAACAAGGCAAGGAAACAAAGGCTTCCCCTGCCAAGAGCCACCCCCGCCCTGTGGACACATACACTCTGTGCACAGAACTAACTGTTGCCAAACTGGAAATGCCTTAGAAAGCTCTGTCTCCATGGGGGGGAGGGGGGGGACTTGCATGTCACCAAGACACAAAGCCTTCAGTCACCCGGGACGCGGGACACCTCTCAAACAGAGGTGAAGCAGGCAGGGGAGAACGCTAAGGAAGGATCCAAGGGGACCCCTGGGGACCACTCAGGCAACCGCTTCCCCAGCAGCTCTGGTGTGGTGCATCCTAGGCTGGGGAGTGCGCTCAGGCAAGAGGGAGAAGCGGGGGTAACCCACTGGGGGGGGGGGGGACAGTTTGCAGGGCAGATGCTTGGCTTGCAGCTCAGCCTAGTTCTCCTAAGAATGAAGGTGCCTGGTAAGGGGAGGAGACCCCCAAAGGGCCAGGACAAGATAAGCGACCTCTGCCCAAGCCCCTCACCCTGGCTGGAGAGGGGAAGTGGCAGCCCCTCACTCCCTCCTAGCCCAGCGGGGAAAGGAATGCCATGTTTTCCTGTTTCCAATTAGCTTCCCCCAAGAGCAGCCCTCTGCATTCTTCAGACAGGGAGTCAAGGCAGTCTGGGGAGAGGGGGTGTGGGAAGGCTGGCAGCTGGCCCTGACACTAAGAACCCCCCTACACCCCAAGTGCTCTACTCTCCACCAAAGGCCCCAAGGCCTAACACTGCCTTCCCCTCCCCTGCATCCTCAGAGCAGACCCCACATCCCAAGAGATTTGGGGAGGCCCTGGATGCCTCTGGGAAGAAAGTCAGCAGAGCCCTTAGGCTTTTCCCACGTCCCCCAAAGATCAGTTCCTCCTTTTGGGAAGCCCCAACCTACCATGCTCCTGCCCTACCCCAAGGGTTGTACAGATCATGCCTGTCAAGTCACAGAGGAGCGAGGAGCACCTTAAAGCCCCTGGGATCAGGGCTTATGAGGCAACACCTCTGGGGCTGCTCTGTTGACAGATATGGAGCCCACTCCTGCAGCCCCTGCAGCCAGAGTCCAGCAGGGCCAGGACGCATTCTTTGGGTCTCAGTGTGCCGAGGTGAAAAATGGCCTCACCGTCTCACTGTCCTTTCCCTTCACCCCAGAGCTGGGACAGAGCTGCTTACAGTGCTTCCTCCCACTACAGGAAGTTCTGGGGCAGAGGCTTCTCCGTGCTCACCCTAGCACCCACACTCCTCCCCCACCCCTGCCCATGGGCATCTAGGTCCCAGCTGCCCAATCACTCCATAAATCACACATCTGAATAATGCTTCAGCCCACCTTGAGGGCAGTCAGAGGAACTATAATTATGCCATGTGCAGACAAGAAAACCTAGCTTGCCAGGGAAATGACCTGCCCAAGGTCACAAGGAGAGGTAGCAGAACCCAGAGCAACCCCTCTGCCAGCTGCACCAGGCTAGGGGACCACTGTGGGTGAAAGGGCTGAGGAACAACGACCACAAGGACAACAGTGACAGTCAGTTTGGCTTCCCTCTCAGGAAAGCTGGAAGGCTGCAAGCAGGCCTGGGCTGCGCTCAGGTGGAGAAGTCAGGAGGGCAACATGTTCCAGCCCCCACGCCACCAGGCTGGGATCCCTGCCCTGACTCACAGACCTCCAACTCAGGTCCTGCTGGCAAAAGGCTCTACTCCAGTGACCAGCAGTGCCCTCTGTCACTTCCTGGTGCTCCACAGCTCTTCCCCAAAGTAGCACCCAGACAGAAACATCACACAGCTTCTTCCACACAGCATACACAGAGACGTTGGCCCACGGAAGTCAAAGAAACTAAGTGCCGCAGTGCAGGACAGAGAGCCCCAGAGTTCTGAGCTAGTCTGGAGAAACTCTTAGGTGGTCTTGAGTTGAGGCCAAGTTGGACCCAGGGCTGTGAGCTCCTACGGAAGCCAGCCCTTGGTCTCTCTGGGCCTTGATGAACAAGCCTGGAAAATGGGAATAATAAACGTTCCCCATTTTGTCCTTGGATGGTGGCCAGGACACACAGCACTTAGCAGGGGCCAATCCACAGCACTGGCTGGGGAGGGAGACAATATTATTTCCATCTGTGGGGTAGTGGGGTGTCTAGGAAAGGCAGGAGGTAAATGCCCCAGGAAATCCCCCAGAGAATGGAAAAGAGTTGGTCTGTGGGCTGTGCACCTCGTTTTCCCATGGGGGGTGGTGGTCAGAGCTGACAGAGCCCCCAGCCCAGATGAGGTGTAAGCAGAGAGCTGATCCTAAATCTCAGGCTGCCGAGTCTGTGTCTCCAGTTTCCCTAACAAGTGCCCTCGGAAGGAGATACAACGGAAATACAACCGCTCATACATCCCCAGGATTTTATTACATTATGGAGGAGGTGACAAAGGGGGTTAGGGTCTAGTCCAAGGTTTGGGCACTCACCGCAGCCCATAGGCTGAGGCAACCACAGGGCTGGGACCTGTCACGCTTGCCTCCCCAGGAGAGCTGACCCGGAGGCCTCTGACCCCACCTCTTTGAAGGTTCAGCTGCTCTGAACCACAAAGCAAAACAAAGGGGCGCGGAGAGGAAGGAGAAGACGCGGTGTCTTCCAATCCCTGCCACCCGCCTCCCGGCGCCGAGCCGAGCCCGCGCCCTCCCGCGGCTCCGAGCCCGGCCCGGCTGGCGTAGACCCAGGCCTGGGCAGCACCGGTCCCAGGTCTCCCGCGTGTGACAGAAGCCGGGGTGGCAGCAGCCGGAGACGGAACAGCCAGATGGCCTCCTCCCTCTGCCCTGCCCGCGTCCCTCCCTCCGGTGCCCTCGGCGGACCGGGCGGGCCGGGCTAGGCTCACCCCGGGGAGCGCTGCCTTTGTCTAAAGGTCACCACCGAGCGGGCGAGCTCGGTGCCAGGGCCGGGCGCCCCCATCTCCGGGTGGCGGGTGGAGGTGACAGCAGTGAGGCCCCTCGGGAACGGCCCCTCCGGGACGCGCCGGCCGGGGGCGCGGCAGGGGTCACCTCCTGCCACAGCCAGGGCCGGGGCCAGGTCGACCCCTTTCATTGTTCAGGGGAGGCGGGGAAGGGACCTGGCGGCCTCCTTCCCCATCCACCCTCCCCAGCTGGCCGAGGCCCCGTTTCCCCCGGCACCCCGAGGGGAATCTGGGGAGGGGGCGCAGAGGACGGCGATGGAGCGACGCGAAGGACCGCTCGCCGCCCGGACCCGAGTCCCTGCAGCCTGCGATCCGGGCCTCGTTCTCCCGAAGGCGGGAGCGGAGCGGGGAGCAGCGCTGGGAGGGGGCCGGGGGGGCGCCCCTCCCCCCCGCGGACGCCGGTCCCGCTCCCCGCCGCTCCATTGTATCCCGCGGCCGGCGCGAGGGCCGGGCAGGCTCCGGGTGTGGGCAGAGGACCGGGGGGTCCCCCCGCAGGACCGGGGCGGCGACGGCGGGAAGGATCCAGGGTGGGGATGCCGGTGGCGGTGGGCGCCGAGCAAAAAAGAGAAAGCGAGGAGAGAGCGAGCGAACAGCGGGCGCTCGCCCCGGTTGGGGGGCTGGCGTGTGTGTCGGGGGGGTGGGTTCGGCCCCGGCTCCGGCTCCCCCCACACACACCCTCGCCGCCAACCCCCACTCCCCCCTCGCTTTTGCGCCCTGTCACAGCCCCGACTCGCAGGTAGAGAGAGTTAAGAGATTTAAAGAGAAATTGCTACATTGTGAGAAACTCACCCTGATGTTTGAGCAGCCGTCGGCGCGGGGTCTCCGGGACGGCCCCGCACGGGCTGCACAGGGAGGACCCAGAAGGGGCCGGCCGGCCGGGCCGGTCAGCGCACTGCCTGATCGCATGGCGGCCGCTCGGCTGCGCGCCGGGCCCCGCCGCCGCTCCGCGCCGCGGCCCGCGCGCCCCGGGCCCGCGCCCGCTCCGGGGAGCGCCCCTCGGGTGTGCAAAAAAAATTTTTTTTAATTAAATGCAAAAGAAAAAAAAACCTTGCAGGTTTTGTGTCCCGCCCCCCTTGCTTTTCTTCCTCCTCCTCTTCCTCCTCCTCCTCCCTCCGCCCTCACCGGGGGATGGGCTTGCATGAGGCCCCGCCCCACACCTCGGCAAGCCAATCCTCGCCCGGTGGGGCCGAGCGGCGGGCCCGAAAGCCAATGGGAGGCAGCAGATGCCTAGGAGGGCGCCCTGCGTGCCGCCCCCTCCCCCAGCCTAGGCCCGAGGGTTTGGGGGTGCGCCTGGCCAGGCTCCGGAGCAGCGTGTCCGTGGCTTCGAGCTGAGCTCTTAATTCTGGTGGGGAGGAGGCTAAAGGAGTTCGCGTTCTTGGATCCCTGCGCCCAGCCTATCTGGGGAAGGGGTTCAGTGCGTCCTAGGCGTGTCCCCAAGCCTGGGGGACGCAGCCTGGAGGGGAGACGCGTCCAAAGGCATCGCCGAAGGTTGGAAGAGACAGCGGTAGCCCAGGATGGCGGAGGAGACAAGTCCCCGCAAGAGGGGACCGCCAAGGAGCATAGAGTTGGCGCCGACAAGGTTGTGAGGCCGCGGAGGCTTAGGGGGCCATAGGCCGGGCGCCTAGGCGTGGCCTGGGCACTCACCGAATCTGCCCTCGCCGATCGCGGCGGCGCCGAGGACTTTGGTCGGTCAGGCCTGACAGCCTCCGAGAGACGGCTCTCGGGTCGTGCCGTGGGATTCCCGGAAGACCTTGGACGCCGCGACGGTGGCAGCACCGCTTCCGCCCCGCCCGGCCGGGACGCCGCACCCGCGGGACACCTGGTTTCCCGCGTCCGGGCGCAGGATGTCTGGGGAGCGCCCACTGGGTGAAGAGACCCAGGGCTCCCCGGAGAAGGCGGTGTACACAGTAGGTGCTCGGTGTATGTGAGTTGAATAAATGAGTGATCGAGACACTTGTCTGTTTTTAAATCTTGGCAGTTATTCTATTCTCCTGATGGTACTACCTGTAACGTTTTTAAAAATTTTTTTAATGAGAATGTAATTATGAAAGATTCGAGGTTAATGGCCCTCAATCAGTCATCTTCTGAGTTACGTTTTTTTTTTGTTTTTTTGTTTTTTTTTCTGTATGATATGGAGTAAGTGACTTGTCTCCCTGTGTTTCCATTTCACCTCTAAAATTCTGGTAGTGCTTGCTTCGGCAGCACACGTTCTAAAATGCTGATAATAGGCTTACTCTGCAGTCACCAGTTGGGATGAGAACCGCACCAGACAGGAAGTACTAGCTAAGTGCAACTTACTAATAGTGACTGTAAGGTAAAAGATAGAAACTCCACACGTGAACACATTATTGTTGCCCCAAACAGCAGTCAATCTCCAACTTTCAGAAGGGAACATCCACACCCCCATGAGCATAGGCGAAGCCTTGGGGGAAACAGCAGTGCATACACAGTCAGATCTTATTTTTGTGTGGTCTGCCCAAGAGTTAACACTATTTGAGAGTTAACGGGGTATTGAGCAGGTTTCTAATCAACACTGGCCACAGGGAATCGACCTTATGTGACCTCCTTATAGAGACCTTGTGTTTACAGTGTAGAAAAATTGGCTCCTCAAAAAAGGGAAGTATTTTGCCCAAGGTCCTGCAGCTGTGTGCACTGTCAGGCAACCAGGAAGTATGGCCCAACCCTGGGCCAAGGCTGCACTGTCCAGTGGCACTGGACATGGTGTCACTTCATTGTAGTTGTCAGTTCTGCAGGACTCAGATGTTGGGGTCAGACAGATTCAGAGTTAGCAAACCTGAAGCACTGGGATTGGCTTTGCTCGAGTTTATTCACTTGTACAGGAAATACTTTTTGAGTGTATGCCAGGGATATACATATTGGTGTCCAAGTACTTCTTAGGTCAGAAGTTGCAAACCTGTTAAGAGACTGAGTGCCCAAACTGCAACCCCAAACGCATTTATTAATTGCAAAGTGCCAGTGCCAACACTGCGATTAAACCTAAATACTGAAGTTTTTGCTTAGAAAAAACAACTGTTGGGGGGCTGGGGAGATAGCTCCATGGCACAAGTACTTGCCTGGCAAGTGCAAGGGCATGAGTTTGAACCTCAGTCCCACAAAAAAAAAAAAAAAAAAAAATCCAGTGCTCAGCTGCTTGCCAAGCTTGCATGCCACAGGTTCACCACCAATGCCCTAGGTCCTGCCTCCCACACAGCTCAGCACAGCAGTGCAGTGAGAAGTAAGCAGATAAGTCACCTAGCCTCAGTTTCCCCCCTCAGTCATGCCCTTTAAGTCCCAAGGTTTTTTGTGGTTGGTGCATTGTGTAGCCTTTACCACTAGTTCGTGCCTGGCACTTAGTGCTCAAGAAAAGCTGGCTTAGGTCTAGTGAGATAGCTCAATGGACTAAGCGACTGCTTAGGCAAGCACAGGGACCAGGGTTCAATCCATGCCACTACCCCAAGGTGTGCCAACGAGACTGGGGTGGTAATCTCAGTCTGGGAGGCTGGAAACCGGAGGATGAATAATGGGTAATGAGACCCTGTGCTAAATACATTTAAAAAACAAGACCAAAAAAACTGGCATGCTAAATACAGATTATATATATATATATATATATATATATATATATATATATGAAAGAATTCCCACCTCCAGCCCCTTAGACATACACCTCTTGGGGGATAAGTGGCCTTGAGACCAGGCTATTGTCAAAGGCCTGGCTGGCTGCAGAGGATTCAAGGAAAGCCTAGCCAAGGCTGACAAAGCTCCAGAAGACAAATGTCCATCTTGCCTGCTCAGCTGTGGGTCCTGGCATCATTTAAAGCCTGGCCAAACTTCAGAGTCAATTACAGGAGTTGTCAAAGCTGTTCTAGGAGCAATGGATAAGGTCTGAAGAATGTTGTGTGCTCAGAGCCAGCAAAACCATCACCAAAGGGTGGCCCAGATAGCCCGGCAGACTAAAGCACTGGGGTTGGATCCCAGGGTGCACTGAGATGATGACAACTGAGACTGGGAGTGGTGGTGCACACCTCTAGTCCCAGTGCTTGGGAGGCTGAAAGCAGGAGGATCACTATGAATCCCATCTACGTAGACCCTATTAGACCCTGCAGACCTTGTACTAAGTACATTTTAAAAAGCCATTACCAAGGGCCAGTGTAGGCCCTAATGGTGAGACCTATGGTTCTGTCCCTTGGAGGTGACACTTTGTGAGAATAATGCAAGCTGTAACCCCAGCACTTGGGAGGCTGAGGCAAGAGGATCAGTGCAAGTTCAAGACCAGCCTGGGGGTGCCCGGCGGGATGGCTCAGTGGTCTAAAGCACCTGCTTGGGAAAGCTTGGGTGGCTTCAGGGACCGCGGTTCGATCCCCAGCACCACATGCTGTGCCAGCCCTGCCCTCGGGGTGGGCTGAGCTGGCCATAAAAATGAGTGAATTAAACAAACAAAGGTTCTGAAACAAGAAAAAAATAACTAAATTAAGACCAGCCTGGGCTACAAAAGTGAGCTCCAGGCCCGCCTGAACTGCATAGCAACACCTTTTACTCAAAAAGAGAAAAAAAAAAAAAAAGGACTTAGTTGGAACCAGGTGTAGTGGCATAGTCCTGTGACCTGAGAGGTGAGACAGAAGAATCACTGAGTTTGAAGCCTGTCTGCACTACACAGTAAGACTCAAAAACAAAACAAAACAAAAAAAAAAAAGATTGTGTGTGTGTGTGTGTGTGTGTGTGTGTGTGTAATACGTTCAGATCTACTAGACACCAATAAAAATTAATCCAGAACACTCAGATACTCAGAGTAATCAGATATAGTGACCAGGACAAGTCCTTTCTTCAACTCAACTTTCTTCAACAACAGTGTATGCCCAGGGAGATGACTCAAGGCTATAAGCACCTGCTTGGCAAGCACAAGGTCTTTAGTTCAATCCCCAATACCAAAAAATAAAACAAGTGTATGATCATGTATGAAAGTCTTCCCAGACCCCCCAAACATTTATTATGAAAATTTTCAGGGGCCCGGCAGGATGGCTCAGTGGTCTAAAGCGCCTGCTTAGGAAAGCTTAGACGGCTGCAGGGACCGCGGTTCGATTCCTGGCACCACATGCTGCGCCAGCCCTGCTGCATGCAAGTAGAATGGGCTGGCAAGATAGCTCAGTGGTCTAAAGCATGTGCTTAGGTAAGCTTAGGCAACCACAGGGACCGCAGTTTGATCGCCAGCGCCCTGTGCTGCGCCAGCCCCACCCCCAGGGCAAGCTGAGCCAGCCATAACAGATAAAGTTAAAAAAAAAATTTTTTTTCAAGTATAAGAAATACAGTGCCCTGGGCGTGGTAGCTCACGCCTGTAATCCCAGCATTCGGGACACTGAGGCAGGAGGATTGTTGCGAGTTCAAGACCAGCCTGGGCTACAAAAGTGAGCTCAAGGCCAGCATCAACTGCATAGCGAGACCCTGTCTCAAAAAGACAAAAAAAAAA